>QLPC01003839.1:0-20487 GCA_003314055.1 Lactifluus hygrophoroides | reverse complement strand
CAGAAGTTCAACTTTGCACACCTTTCCGCTGGCGATCTCCTACGCGAAGAGCAGCAACGTCCGAATTCGGAGTTTGGTGAACTCATTCAGAAGTGCATCCGCGAGGGTGAGATCGTGCCAATGGAGGTCACCATCAAGCTTCTCCAGAACGCGATGCATGCCGTGCTCAAGTCCAAGACTGGCGAGGGCTGGGGCGATGGCCAAGGTCGCTTCCTCATCGATGGTTTCCCGCGCAAGATGGATCAGGCCCTCAAGTTTGAAGAGGACGTGAGTTGTCATCTTTGGATATTGTCCACCAAGATAGTGGACGTATCTGCTGCTGAGGCTTGATGGTGTGATATTTCTAGGTGTGTTCGTCGTCGTTGGTGCTATTTTTCACCACAGACGAGGACACAATGTTGAAGCGTCTGCTGGAGCGTGGCAAGACCAGTGGTCGGGATGACGATAACATCGACAGCATCAAGAAGCGCTTTGGTGAATTTTAATGCCCTCCAGTAGCCTCGGCACCGTGCTTATCTGCTTTCCTCGCAGTCACTTACAAGGAGACAACGATGCCGGTCATTGAGCACTACAGGGAGCTGAGCAAAGTCGCCGAGGTGGGCCTGAAATCTTCGTCACAATCCCCTTCTCTGATATACTCGCTCTGTCAGATCGACGGTTCTCTATCGGTGGACGAAGTCCACGCGGTGGCGGTCGCCGCTGTGGGAAAGATTCTCACCTAGAATTCACGATGTGATTTTTTCCTCTTCAGCATACAAATATCTCTTGTCTGAGTTGCAATGGATACAATGATATCTAAACTTATTACGCTCATGAATACTTCCACGACTGAATGTCTTCAAGCATACAGAGCGATTTCCAAATCAGCAGTCCGCGCCAGCACGCTTGACCTGAATTTCCCTCCCTTAAGAGCGTGGAATATTGTTCCGTCCGCACAAAGGAGATGCGCCTTCTCGTCGTCTTCTTCCTACAGTGGTAGTTAATATCGAACGAGGGCGACGTGGGCTTAGGACGGCGACTCACTGGAATCCATTCCCATCCGCCGACCCTGAAGTACTCTACCACTGGCTGAGCATCTAGTTCTCCGTCCTGCTCGTCGTACCGTGCACGGATATGCACACCATCCTGGTACGCTCCACGATGCATATCCCAGAGTCTCTCCTTGAATCTCTCTCGCTCTCCGTCGCCACTGTTGCCTCCAAGCGAAGGGTCACGCAACGGGCGCATAACGAGAACATCCATAGTCTGCGCAGTGCTCGGCGGGGGCAATGCGCGCTGCAGCGGCGCGATACGGAAAAACGGCTCGAGACGATCGACGTTGACTGTCGACAAGAAATACGCGAACGGCCCGGTAAGAGTGAGCAGCTCGTCGTCGTTGTGAGCCCCGTCCTCAGGGGCGATCGAGTCGAACGCGTTAGAGGCGACGTTGTACCGTTCGACGGGGGGTAAAAGGCGGGCGCGGGCGCGGTACCACGTCGATGCGTTTTGGGCCGCTGCGATCTTGAAACGCTCGATACCTGGCACGGACGCGCGCAATGCCTCAGAGTCATGCAGGATGGAGGCGTGCAGAGCGGTAGAGGTGACCACGACCGAGACGACCGAAGGAACCTCGATGGCTCGGGACTCGGATTCGGACTCGGAGTCAGGTGGTGAGGGGGAGATGATGGTCGTGTGGGCGAAGGTGAGGGGTACGAGGCGCGGAGTCGCAGATAGGAACGAGAGGAGCGAGGCAAGGAGGGTAGGTTCTGCGTCGGGTACGGAGGAGGGAGGGAAGAATGTTGCGTGGAGGGCGTTGGCCGTGCCGCTTGGGATGAGAACGATGCGGAGAGTTGGGAAGGGTCGGTCTTTATGGTTGGTACGTGCTCTGTATAGTGCGTTCACGATCTCGTGGAGTGTCCCATCTCCTGATACGAGGATCAGCGTGATACCTTCCGAGCGGGCGGACGGGGAGAGGCTTTCGATGTACGAGATGAGGAGTGTGCCGGCGTGGTCTACATGTTCCGTAGCAACGACTATATCAGGGGTAAGGTTGTGGGAGGTAAGAAGGGGAACAATCGTCTCTGTTGTCAATTTGGCACCATTGCGGTTTCCGCTGACTGGGTTGTACACGACAATGAGAGGCATCTTTGAGAGATAAGATAAGATAAAATCAGATCAAGAGGGCGGACGTGAAATTCAGGCGGAGTTCGGAGTTCCTGACACAGGCAAACCATGGGCACGGCACGGGACTTCCCGGACCGGTCGCGTCGTGCACTACGCTATGGTTCGCATTATTATCAAGGGTGGTGTTTGGAAGGTGAGTATCACTGCTCTTTGCGTGTATAACAGTTCTATTCAACGCGCACTAGAACACGGAAGACGAGGTTCTCAAAGCTGCCATTGCAAAGTATGGCAAGAACCAATGGTCAGTCACGCTCAACTTCTTCCCTTACGCGTCTCACTCACCCCATCATACTAGGGCTCGCATATCTTCACTTCTCGTTCGAAAGACGCCGAAACAATGCAAGGCTCGCTGGTACGAATGGTTGGATCCCTCCATCAAAAAGACTGAGTGGTCAAAGGTCCGTGCATCTCATACACCGTTGACTGTCTCGTCTCAGCCACCAAACTCGTGCATATAGGAAGAAGATGAGAAGCTATTACACCTCGCCAAGCTTATGCCTACGCAATGGCGGACAATTGCCCCTATAGTCGGCCGTACGGCCACTCAATGTCTTGAGCGGTATCAGAAACTTCTAGACGAGGCCGAAGCAAAGGAAAACGAGGAGCTTGGCCTAGCTGGCCCCGGAGACGCGGGTCCAAGTGCTGCTGATGACGTGCGCCGTTTGCGACCTGGTGAGATTGACCCGGATCCAGAGACAAAGCCTGCACGCCCCGACCCCATCGACATGGACGAGGACGGTACGCCTTACTCAAATTCTGCAATCTCAGTGATGAACGTGTCACTTTCTTTTCTTAGAAAAGGAGATGCTTTCGGAAGCACGAGCTCGGCTTGCGAATACGCAAGGAAAGAAGGCAAAGCGGAAGGCCCGCGAACGACAGCTGGAGGAGGCACGACGGCTTGCCGTGCTGCAAAAGAAACGAGAGCTCAAGGCGGCCGGAATCATCATGCGGCACAAGACAAAAAGGAAAGGCATGGACGTGCGTGGTATTCCTTGAATGTCCTGCTTCAATTTGGCTCACATTTTCGAAACAGTACAATGCTGATATTCCATTTGAGAAAAAACCCGTCGCCGGCTTCTATGATACCTCAGAGGAGCAAGCCCGCGTCGAGGCTGCACCTGTCGGCCAGACCCTGCGCCGATTAGAGAATAAGCGCAAGCCCGAGGAAGAAGAGGCCGAGCGCAAGAAGCGACAAAGGCGAGGCAAGGATGGTGAAAACGGCCCCCACCAGACCAAGTTCGTAGCCGCACGTGATGCGCAAATTCAGAAACTCAAAGAGGCCGAGTCTATTGGCCGTCGAGGAAAGCTTGTGCTCCCCGCTGCTCAAGTTAGCGATGCCGAGCTTGAGGAGATTGTGAAAATCGGACAGGCTGGTGAGAATGCCAAGGCGTTGGTCGGGGGTACCGACGACCCCAGCGAACAGCTGCTTGGGGGATATGACAGTTTGGAGAGGGCCAAGATGGCGCGGACACCGAGAACCGCTCCTCAACGTACGTGGATTCGATTTTCTAACTCAATATAGCTAAAAACTTTTTGACATGCAGAGGACACGATCCTCATGGAGGCTCGAAATCTACGGAATATGACCATTGCCCAGACACCCCTTCTTGGCGAGGAGAACACCCCAATTCATGTGTCCGAGAACGGAGGTACTGGTTTCGAAGGTGCCACACCGCGACATCAAGTCGCGTTCACTCCCAATCCTCTTGCTACTCCACGAGCAACTGATGGAACATCCGCAACTCCATTGCGCACGCCAATGCGTGACAATCTGAGTATCAACCCCGAGGATCGCTCGTCATTTATTGGGGAGACGCCACGGGAAATGCGCATGCGGACGGACTCGACCAAAAGATCGCTGCAAGCAAGCTTTAAAAGTCTGCCCAAGCCTGAAAACAATTTTGAGCTCCTAGTCCCCGATGACGGGGAAGAAGACGACGCAGAATCAAGAAAGGTTCTCTCTGAAGAGGATGCCGCTGAGCGCGACGCACGCATAAAACGCCGGAAAGAAGAGGAGGAGCGTGCAGCTCTCGCACGACGCTCTCAGGTTGTGCAGCAGGGACTACCGCGACCTCCAAATGTCGACCTCGAGCGTCTTCTTAATGACCTCAGCCTCGTTCCGGTTTCTGAGACAGAGCAAGAATCTGCGCAGCGACTTGTTGACCTCGAATTGGCCCAGCTGATGCAGCACGACTCACTTATGCACCCGATTCCGGGGACTGCCCATCCTGGCGGAACACCAAGCACGTATGAACCACCTCCCGACGCGTACGTGACCGCAGCAAAAGCAGCGATTCATCGCGAGCTCGCGGGTGCTCTCGGATTCCCCAACGCACCAGAGGAACAGGTGCGCAGTGTGGTGCGCGTGCTAGCCATGGGCGAAGAGGGCGCGGTCGACGAGAGCGCGTCGTGGGTGAAGGTCCGCGCGACGCTGGTGCTCGACACGGCATCCGGGGCTTGGTCACCCGCAGAACATCTCGATGCAGACGCGCGCGCCGCAGGGTACAAGGCAGTACTAGAAGAGCGTAGGGCCGCAGTAGCGCGGGAGGCTGCGCGCGCAGCAAAGGTCGAGAAGAAGCTCGGCGTTGTACTAGGCGGCTACGCAGCGCGTGCGACGGAGCTCGGGAAGCGACTTGGTTCTGCGGGCGCGGCGATGGGCGAGGTGGCGATCGAGTATGAGAGCTTTGCGCGGTTACGCGGGGCTGAGTCTGCCATGGGCCCTTCGCGCGTCGCAGCGCTCAAAGAGGAGGTGGAGAAGTTGGAGGCGAGGGAGAGAGCGCTGCAGAGCTTGTATGCGGAATTGGAGAAGGAGAAGAGGGAGTCGGAGGGGCGGGTGGCGGAGTTGGAGGAGCGGGTGATGGAAGAGGCGGAGAGGCTGAACGAGGCTGCGTTGGCGGAGATGGAGGCTGCAGAAGCGTAACCTGGTATTACTCTACTGCTGCAGCATGCTGCGGCTCGTATATCACAGCAGTGATTATTGCTATATTCTATAATATCACGACGATCTGATGTAACCGCTTCAGCTTATCGTGGCCCGTCACCATCGTTCAGGACGACTCCCAAATGAGGAAAAAGGCAAAAAATATAAAGCACAAAGCAAATCCGGACAGATCCCGACAGCTGACAGTGACGGGACATGTGTTGACAGCCTTCCCGAACATGGACTCGAGATTTATATTTCTGAACAAAATCGGGTGCCTGGGTTCGTCTCGCGCGCGCTCGTTGCGTGGTGCGTGGAGAGCCTTCTACCTTCCATAGATTGGGGGGCCGACGCGGTCTCACGGCACGCTCGCACCGCGGAGCGATTCGAGGGCCGAGGATAAGGAGAAATGGGGGTTGGGGAGAGGGGCCATGGGGGGGATCGTAATAATCCCAGTCCCAGGAACGGACAGCGCAGCTAATTTACATTGAATTGGATGTCACGCCCAACGCCATGTCATACAGTACTAGAGAGATACTGTATACAGTGTCAATATTACAAGAGTAAGTTATGCCACAGGGAAAGGGCCAGTGGCGGTGCCCACCCCTACCTATGTGGTCGCAAACCGAAAGCCGTCAAAGTCCGCGGACGATACTAAAAAGGTGAAATAAAGATGAAAAGTGACCTCGAGGCGGGGGGTCACGGGAATGAGACCAGCCAACGTGGTGATCATGCATCATTGAGAAGTTCAAGTCGCGACCCTCCCACCGTCGTATGTCCGCTCGCGACTTCTGCAATATGCCCATATCTTTTGCCCCGAGGCGGAGGCGAATCGCCCTTCAACGTAGTAACTTAAACCTAGGAACACAACAAAGGTACGACATGCCACCAGGACATCCTGCCCACGGCCACGGAGCGGGGCACTATCCCTTTTTTCAACATCAAAACCCAACCGCCAAGCAATAAATAAACCGCCACCCGTTATCCACGCGTGGCCATCCCTTCCTTCCCTTGAGTGTTTCCCATCGGGCCTTCTGTCATCCCTCCCCTCTTTCTCTACCGTTCCTTCCCTCCTGTCCCCCTTTCCGCTCACTTCGCTCCATTCATCCCCCTCTCCGGACTTTCTTTCAACCTCTACCCACAACCCCATGCCACCACAACCAGTAGAGGTCGTTACTGTTACAGTAGTCTCGAGTTCAACCTCAGCAACCTCAGGCGCGCAGGTTTCATCAGCGAGCGGGTCGTCCCAACCCCTTCCTATCGCCGCAATTGTGGGTGGCTCCGTGGGGGGCATAGCAATCGCCTTGATACTCGTGTTCATATGGAAATATTGGGGTCGCGCGATTAAGCGCACCGAGCGACAGCAACGCAAAGAAAAGGTGCGTTCTACGATCCGTCTATTGTCGTTTCTTTGTCTTTTTTCTTGTCTACAACGGTTGATCGCGATTGACGTTTGGCTGATCATTACATGCAGCGAGACATGATCACCGTGCTCGAGAACACCAGGCTGAATGCGGCGTCGGGCTTCAGGCCACAGTCGCAGTACCGTCCCGTGATGACACCCCCTCCGGGCAATCGCAGGGTGACATTCCTAGGGCCCCCGCCGAGTCCACCGTACGCGGAGGAAAAGCAACCTGGGATAATTTCGTTTCCAGAGCAAGGCAACAGTAGCGAAGAGGCGCTCATTGTGGCACCCGGAATGGAAGAGCCACAACGACCGTCGACAAGTTCGTCGGCAGCTGTTCCACTGCTCGGGAAGAATGAATCAGAACAGACAGGCGAGAGTGACAACCACTCGCTCGAAGAGAGCACAAAATCAAGCGTTCCCCCGCGTCCGCCGTCACCCACGCGCCCTCAAATCCGGACATGGGACTCAGCACCCGAGATACAACAAGTGCCATTACCACCACCAAAGTCGCCCCAGCGTCAGTCACGCGGTTTGAGCATGCCGCCGCCGTCTTCGCCCACAACCCTAAGGCTGGTTTCAAATTCTCCCACGCCATCTAGCAGCTCTGGATGGACTCTCCATACGGCCATCACATCGCACACTGAGAGCGGGAGCAGGAACCCAACACCGGTTCCACCGGTGGTGCCCCCCATTTCCACTACCGCTCGGTATTCTACCGCATTTGCGCCGCGCTCGCCGACTGCACCGGTATTCTCTGCGTCTCCACTGCGCAATTCGGTGTTACCTTTATCGGATGAACGGCCCGTGATCATGCCACGTCCGAAGAACGCACCTGCACCTGCACCTGCACCCCCGCCCAAGCCCGTGCCTAAGCAAGCAGATTGGCTGACTGCGTCGCCAGTGTCGTTAAGGCCGTCTGCGCCATCAGTGGCGAGCTCGGTGTCGCAATATTCGGGGACTAGTGGTGGTGAACCATCTGTGCGTCGTGGGAACTTTGATTCGCTCGGTCGTCAGCATTTGAGCGTAGCGGGGACGATAGAGTCGAGTGCGCACCGGACATCGACGTTCAGCTCGGCTTCGGTGTACTCGAACAACGATTAGGTAGCCGTATCTGGTTTCAGGTTTGCTGAAGGAGAAATGAAATAAAAAAGTAAGGTGCACAATGATAACCCTCTCGTTGAAACGCTCTTTTTTGCAATCGGACAGCTCTTTCATTGCTTAATTTTATCTTAATGCTAAGAGGAATGGACTATTTAAGTGGACTCAACGACTCGAGTATTATAGGCTGGAGTCTTGTATTTTCCTGATATCCCCGTGTTTGTTTTATAATTCGTAATAACAGTCTATGATTGCTTCACTTTACCGCGATCGAGTTTATGGTAGTCAATCATACATCATCCAACCGTGGCTGTTCGGCGCGCTGGTTGGATAAGAGAGAGAGCAACGTGTCATGCGGTGAAATGTGATTGTCTAAGTTAGTGCAACGGCGACGTATATGAGTGAGTGTAATAGTATTTTGGCTTCGAGACAACAGCAGCAGCATCTAACAAGGATCACCCGCTACCGTAGCGAGTCGACGTATTGCTAGAAAACAGGACCCAAAATCAGCGTTCGAGAAGCCAAAACAGGGAATGAAGTTTAACCCGCTCCAACTTTGCCACCACATTGCGAAAAGCAGCCACCTCTGAAGAGCAATTGAGCGTTGTCGTCGGATTCGCTCTGTACACGGGGGGGGGAGTGAGGAAATAGAACCGTTTAACGATTGATTTCATATGTGGGGTAAGGTAAGACGCACCGGTAACAAGAAACGACAGCCTCGCTCGCCATCTTGACTTCTGGATGATCCACCAAGCCCACGCGCTCACGATACCGATCGACTTTTTGTCGGATTTCTTCGAGGTCCCCAAGTAATACCGTCGAATTTTTGACGTTTCCATGTTCCTCAGCGGCAAAATTACCCTCACCACCACTGCTGCTGCTGCTATGTTGGTGATCCCCCTCCGCCGCCGATGCTGAGGCCGTCATGCTACGCTCGCGATCGAGGTTCTCGCGCTCCAGAGCGGTCTCGATTGCTCGTCGTAGCTCGTCGTCGCCGTCTCTTAGACGCGCCATTTCAGCTGTGATCTTGGCGCGCACGCCTGCGTCGAGGATTGCGTGGCGGGCGGGGGTAATTTCGGGTGAGAGGGACGTGTCGGAGAGTTGGCTGGCCAACTCGGAGGAAACCTGTGTTATATGTGTCCGTGGTGTCCGTGGTCAGTGTATGAGTTAGGTCGGTTGTAAGATAGAGAGAGGGAGAGGGGTTTCTGACTTGTATTGGTACAGGGCTGTAGAACACCTGTTCGCTTTCTGGTTTTGATTGCGATGTACCCATGTTTGAGCGTGAGCGGGGTTGACGTGACGCGAGAGCGCCCTGGGCAGTGAAGGAACGAGTGCAGCGTTTTCCCACGGGTGATAGGTGTCAGTCGACGCCTCCTTCCAATGCTTCTTCGTCGCTCTCCGGAATATCAACATTTCAAGAACAGGATACCCAACAGTCACCCTATATTGCTACCGTGTCAAGCAGTCAGGACTCGATCTAACAGATGAAAATGAAGGAACGGCTTTGGCGGGAGCTCACTGGACTGTTGCACCCTTGGCAAGGTTGCTACATTCCACGTTGATCTCACTGCCGAGGACGCCATCCTTTCTGCAAACCCCCAAACACGTGCACGATGTGGTTGATTGCTTGGAACAACATAACCTCACCGAAGATATTTTATTTAGCAGCGGACCTTCATCTGAAAGAAGCCCTCGGCTCCACACAAATGGTTTTCCCTCAGGAAGAGGACTCATATAATCCACTCATGCTCCTTCTCGATAAGATCATCTCCGCTGCCAATGAATGTATACCACTTCCACCGCGACGTCTTAATAATCTTTGGTTCTATCATCATCCGGAAGTAAAGTATGATTCTACCAATCCTTTGAAGCCCGATTGTGTCGGGCTTCTTCGTTGCCCATCTCTACCATGTTGTTACACGAAACTTTCCTGGGACGAAATTGAAATCGTTGAAGTCAAGAGCAAAATCCGCGAGCTGGTCCTACAATCTGCGAGGTATGGTGGCGAAGAAACGCCTTCTGTCATTGATCAGGGAGCTCGCTGCTCCCTTGTCAATGACAGAAGGCGCTTCTTCGCCACTGTCATCGGGTTCAACCAAAAGACCCTGGAAGTCTATTTCTTTGTATTTCATCGCTTCGGGTTGTCTTCCTCTGTACAGAGGAAGGATTCCAAGCTGTTGTCAGGCATATTGTTGGCATCGTGTCCGTTCAAAATGACGCGGATTTCGGCTTGGATGTGACACGCTCCAAGGACGTGTTTCGCATAAACGATCGCGGGTATGAGAAGGTGCGTGTGGTCTACATGCGTGACAGCTTGCATGGTCGTGCCACGGCCGTGTACCGTCTCACGGGTATGGATTCGTGCGCCGTGTAGCACGCCCCGCGACCATGCATGATTCAGTCGTCGGTCTGCAATGTCGGGTGCTCACACTGGCCAAGGGGGTGCCTAATTTGCCCAACGATATCGTCTACAAGGTCTCGTACCCGATCGAGAGACACACGCAGGAGGGAACGCTATTTTCCAAATTTATCGGTCAGTTCGGCATCGCCGATGTCATTGGGTTCCATATACGTGCACCCGAAAAGCCTTATGGATCCATGGAGCGTCTCTTTTGGAGGGCTAATTTCTGGAACATCTGTGATGACATTGCCAGAGAGCCTGAGAAGAGGCGTCAACAATGTATCGCAATATGATGGAGGGATCCCTTCTCCAGGAGAGCTTTTAGGGACCATTCTCCATGCGATAATCGGGGAGTTGTATCTCTTCCCTACGCCACACCCCTCTCACGCCTTTTCACCCACACAGGTCACCTCAGTCTTTTTCTCGGTGGTGCGTTATACCGGGACATCAGCAGCGGCAATGTCACGGTACTACGATACCGGTTGCCAATCAAGCGTCTATCCCTGAAGAGATGCGCATCGCAGTCGCTTGCGTGTCTCCCTCACCTCAGTTGGCATTGATATGCTCCCCAGATTTCCGTGTATAGCAAATGTGAACCGCTGTCACGGTTTCATCATTGACGACGACCACGCAGTTGCGTGGCGTGATGCTTCGCAGATGCAGAACACGGAATTTTCAGTAGGTTCAAAAGTATTTCATCATCCCGCCATTTCCTAAATACTCTACGTGCTCAGGGCACGTTGCCCTTCATGTCCTTACGCCTCCTTTCCGCCTGGAGGAACAACTGGGAAGTCGTACACACTGCTATCGACGACCTGGAGTCTTTTTTATGGCTCTTCTTGTGGGTTATCGTGCAGATCTTAAATCGCAGCATCTCGGACGAGGCGACTCGGAGACGTCTAGATATTAAGGGCTTGGTGAATACATTTTCGACGAAGGATCCTGATACAGCTGCAGGTAGAGCTTCCATCGGACGATCGTGGTACATGAACGCCTTCGGGGGCCTTATCGCGGAATGATGGAACATTTTCCAGCTCGCCAGTAGACGTGTTGGAGCACGTGCGGATACCTTGTCAACAGCAGATGCCGACAGCTGGGAGGGAGGATATAATAGCCTCGGAGCGTTTTGTACAGAGGTATGCGGAAGGGTTCTTCAGGCTGGATTCAGCCATCTCGACGAGATTAACCAGTATACTAGTTGGGATGCTGTGCGGCAACAAGCTTAAAACAATAGAGGAACTTTAGTCTACTAGCACAACGAATCTTGCAACCCCCATGCCATTTCTTCTTGTAACTCGCTTCCCTTGGCCGGTATATTGTTCAAAGAGAAGGTCGTTTAATTTGATCGATATTAAACAATTGTGTACTCTAAACGCTGCACTGTTAATTGCCATCCGATGATTCGAATCCGATGATGACCACGGATGTTGCTCTTCACTTGGATCGCGATTTAGATGGCTCTCAAAGAAAGTATTTTCCATGGGGGTATAGATGAGACGTGAGCATCAGGCCTGCAGTGAGGAGCAAGTGGAGCAGGTCATGGTCACGTGGGGTGACGGTGTCAACGTCGTCAAGTCCAACGCCACCAAGTCTGAGCTTGAGCTTATGATGAGCGACCCCAAGCCTGAGTCTCTGTGGCCATTGTACATCGGTGCCGTATCATCTACATTATTCCGCGTACTCACTTATCTATTTCTTCGAGTCGTCCGTCTCTTCATCCTTCTCATGCCGGGACAAAGCTTGACTTGACTCGATTGACAGGTTCCATCTCGATGGTGTAAATTCCTGCTTCCTGGACTTTATCTCGCTTACGCCATAACCGTTCCTGTCGCGCATCGCCGCTCGCCTTCTCACTCTGATGCTAAGAAAGACGAGCCAACCGCACCTCCAAATGAGGCACGCTTTCCCTCACCCTCTACCCACTGAGCTGTCATCCTGACCACCTCCATAGACTCATAATAACAGAGATGTCATCTGGGAACTACTGTCCTCTCTTCCCACCACTCGCGTCACAACGATCTTAACCTGGTCCATTAACACTGTGCTCCTTCTATTCGCTGCAGACTTTGTCTTCGCCCCTGTTATCGATTCTGCCGTCGGTGCCACTTTTACTCGAGTTGGTGCAGTTTATCCAGATAGCATCAAAGTCGTCGTTCGCTATCCTCTCCCTTACTCCAACGCAACCGAACACGATGTCCTTATTCTTTGGCGTCCCGCGACTGCCGCCGCCGCCGAGCCATGGACAGATGGCCCCACTCTTCGCCTCGATACCGAGTTCGATTGGACAAACACCACAAAGCTGACCAAGCTCTGGCCCTCCACAGAATACGAATGTGCGCATACACCTCTCGCATCATTGTCTTCGTTGGAAAACTAACTATCGTGCTCTGCCCCTCCCTCATCTAGACACCCTGGCAGATACAAACAGGACTATCCTACCTTACCTAGCCTCCCCTATCCGTTTCCGTACCTTCCCAGATTCGCGGCTTCCGACAGGTTCCCATTTCCGCTTCGTCGTGTCTTCATGTCTCAAACCCAACTTCCCTTACGCACCCTTCGAAAATCGCAGAATCAAGGGCTTTGACCTCCTCGCTGATTACCTCTTCAGTGAGCCGGCAGTTATTGATACGCCTGGCACTGTTGCGTCTGTTAGTGCTAATGACAGCGTGATGGAGAGCTCAATCCCACACCAAGACAATACCACAGCAGAGGCAGACGAGTCGGAACCCGCAACTGGGCGTGTGAGCCTTGCCGCCCTCGGGGTTGAGGGTCCCGCACCGACCGAGTTCATGTTATTCTTGGTATGTGGCACTTTCCTTCTCAGCTCACCCGCACCCTGACGTGCCATAGGGCGACTTTATCTACGCTGATATCCCAGTTTACCATGGCGATTCCAAACACGCGTACCGCCGTCTCTATCGGCGCAACTACAATAGTCCGAGCTTCCGTAAGGTTTACGAACGACTTCGTACGTCGGTGGCTTTCCACGTATACCGCGTTATCTGACCCTTTGTCCTTTAGCCATCATCCATACTTATGATGATCACGAGGTTCGGCATTGCCCTCCTTGTATAAAGATGCCCTAGACGTTCTTCATTCTGTTTGTAGTTCATTAACAACTACGTCGGCCAATCTAACGATACGCCGCCCTTCCCAAACGCTAATGACGCGTTTCGCATTTACAATGCGGATGGCAATTACGACGCCCACGTTCCTGGTCACCACTACTACGATTTTCGTTACGGGGATGTTGCGTATTTTGTAATGGACACGCGGCGGTATCGCAGCAGCCCTCTCACCGGTGAGGCCGCTACGCGGACGATGCTTGGCGAAACACAACTAAGCGCCCTGTACGAGTGGCTTGGGAAGGTGTGTGTGTGTGAAATCATACCAGCTCCACGTAATAATTTATTTACGACGTCAGGTCAATCAAACGGCAACGTTCAAGTTCATCGTCACATCAGTGCCTTTCACTTCCCTTTGGACGCATGACGCCCAAACCGATTCATGGGCTGGGTACGCCTCCGAGAAGGCCTCCTTACTCTCCGCTTTGCACACAGTCCCAAATGTGTACCTCCTTTCGGGTGATCGGCACGAGTTTGCGGCGATAGAGTTCAACCCGTTGCATGAAGTGGGCAGTGCCGCACACGTCGTGCGGGAGTTCTCGACCAGCCCAATGAGCATGTTCTACGTGCCTTTCGTGCGCACGTTAAAGCTGGCCAGCGAGGCCCTCGTACCGAGGACGAGGCAGCGTATAGTAGACGAGGAGAGTCCGCCACAGGAGGTGGTCGAAGAAATCCCAATGGAGCGCGTGGTCAAGTATCTGCCAATCGGGAACTACAAGTGGTGCGTTCTTCCCTTGTTCGGCTCCGGATGGCCCTGCCCCCCTAATTGGTGTTGTCGTCTAATGCAGGTCTACGATCGAGATTGATACGCGCAACCCTGAACGTCCGAAACTCAACCTTGAAGTCGTGATTGATGGCAAGGTTGCTTACAAGTGAGGTTCTTTGTTATTTTATTCCTCCTCAACGCGTTAATAGGCTCGC
Organism: Lactifluus hygrophoroides; assembly: GCA_003314055.1. Taxonomy (NCBI): domain Eukaryota; kingdom Fungi; phylum Basidiomycota; class Agaricomycetes; order Russulales; family Russulaceae; genus Lactifluus; species Lactifluus hygrophoroides. Next base: position 6,451 of record QLPC01003839.1, on the reverse strand, counting down.
TCTTGTAGTTTACCGATAGACGCGACACCCATCAAGCTTAAATCGTCTACGGCACTTGGTTCGATAGTGCCGGACAGTCTCAAAGACATCCTCGACCGCGTCGGCCTCTCGCCCAACCGGTGGTTCTGATGTACGAGAAGACGTAACAGAACTCGGGAACCACTAGTATGATCATAATGTCTTGTGAAGTTGTAGATGCCACGTCATGCCAATGTATCTCCCCCTGCTTCCTTTATTATTCCAGCCCTGTCTTCGTTCAAGTTGTGATCACTTAGCCTTCTCCTTACCCTTGATATTCGTAATTAACTCCCGCTTGTCCACGTCACCATCGTCCACATCGGCATTAGCCGCATTCGACCGCGAGAAGCGTTCGCGGATCTGCGCATAGCGCGCCATTTCAGCTTGCGAGACGCTCGGCACGAGCTCGCGGAGGGCCGCCGCGAAATCGTCCATTCCGACGATGACGTCGATTTCCTCGGGCGTCGCCATTTCTGCGAGGTAGTACTGTGGCGTGAGAGGCAAGGGCCATGGCGTCGGGCCTACTGATGATGACGATGACGACAGCTGCGCATTGAGGGTCGCTAGATGTATAAAAAAAAGAAAAATACAAAGAAACGTCAAGTCAGACCAGTTGGGAAGCAAAGCAGAGCAAGGAACAGAACAGAACAGCTACAAAGAACGCACCGATACGCGCGTCGATCTCTTCCGCTTTGCGCGACATGGCCTTGAGCAACGCATCTGCGCACAACGCGTAAAAATCCGCGCCGGTAAAGTTGAACGGGCATCGTTCCGCGACGGCCACGAGTTCGAGCGTAGGGTCGAGACGGGACTTGCGCGTGAGCGCTTGTAGGATGCGCAGCTGTGCCAGGTGCGTATCGCTCACGCCCAAATAGAGCAAACGGTCGAAGCGGCCGGGGCGCAGGAGCGCAGGGTCGAGAAGGTCGGGTCGGTTCGTAGCGCCGATGACGAAGACGTCACCACCACCATTTCCATTTCCTGACGAGGACGAAGAGGATATGCCGTCGAGTTCGGCGAGCAGTTGTGAGACGATGCGGTCCATGACGCCGCCCGAATCGCCGTGCGCGCCGCGCTTGGGCGCCACCGAGTCGAGCTCGTCAAAGAAGACGACGCAGGGCCGGGCGTCGCGCGCGCGCTGGAAGACGCGTCGGACGTTCGCCTCCGACTCGCCTATGTACATGTTCAGCAGCTCGGGGCCCTTGATGGAGAAAAAGTTGAGCGAGCACGAGGTCGCCACCGCTTTGGCGAGGAGCGTCTTTCCCGTGCCTGGCGGGCCATAAAGTAGGATGCCTGTCAAAGGTGTATGAGCGAGCACAGTGTGTGAGTTGTGCTGCGCGCAGACGGATCGCGTACGTACCAGAGCGTTTCTTGAGGTTCGATGCAAATAGCTCGGGGTGTTCCAGAGGCAGCTGGACAGTATCCAATATCTCTGCTTTGACATCGGCCAGGCCACCAATGTCGTCCCATGATACATTCGGAATTTTCGGTGCGCCGATGTTTTGGCTATAAGACGATCGCGCCTCATCCATGGCAATCTCAAAGTCTGCATTTGTCATGGACACGCCTGCAGAGAAAATATCATTCGAGGTGAAGCCATCTCCACTAAGAGGTCGGTCAACTACGAGGAAATAAAAACTGTCGCGGTCGCGGTCGACGTACATTGCATGCATGACACGCGTGATCGCGGCACAGCTTGTACGAATAACAAGGGAAGCCAGGTCACCCGCCACAAAGGCAGCCGTTCGTCGCGCCAAATCAATAATCGAGACATCGGGCGCCAGTTGCTTCGACGCGAGCAAGGTGCACAGGATTGCCGACCTCTCCACTTCGCCAGGGGCCTATCCTTCAGGTGAGATTCACTCAATCGGCGCAAAGTGTAAGATTTTCGTGCCTCAAAATCTACCTCGTGCTTAAAACAAGACATGAGGCCCGGGGGAACGCGACCTGACTCCGTCGTTGTTCCAAATACGAGGATTGGATATCCCGTCAACCTCCATGAACCATAGAGATCTTGAAATAATTCCTTGATCACGCTGACGATGGCGGGATCTAAAACGGGTAGACAATTACGAATGAACACTGACACAGTGATTATATAATTTACCTTTCCCAGCCTCCGCCGGCTGGGTAGTCTGTGTAAAGGCCTCCAGACGCCGCATCACAAGGACGCAGGGTGAGCATGACGTAGCTTGCTCGAAGCGGGCGCGAAGCAACCCCTCTGTCTTTGTGTCATTCTCTCCAAGGAAGTCATAGCAGTTCACCTAGTGGGCATAAGCACATTCTCGGTATCACATACGCGCCTCGAGGGCGTACCTCAAAAACATGCATTCCGAGACGTCGCGCCACATGCACAGCCGTAGTGAACTTGCCGGTTCCTCGGGAGCCCTTGAGGATCATGGTAATCGGTATGTCAAACGTAATGGCTTGCGGTATCAAAGCTGCCTGCGATAATCCGAGAAGCTGCGTGAAGGCGCGTTGATTACTCCGCTCTACGCCCGCAGTCGCACTACCATCTGGGCCTTGTGTTGCTCTAGGGGCTTCACGCGAAAGGTTAAACCCTTTGCTTTTTAACAAGGAAAAAGCAAGTACAGCGTACTCAAGAATGTCCAAGCGTCTGGTATCCGAGCGTGTTCAAATCCAGTTTGCGTCATGCGCGTCACCGCGGAGTCCACCCAACATCCCAATTCACCAGCTGACAGAGCGAGGTGAACATCTGATGGGTTGAGGGCGTTGTTAGTGGATGGTGGGTCGCATTCTATGTTCGTCACGATAAAGTAAACAATGTCTTCTGCACTTGACGGGTACGTCGACTGCCTGTAAAGCATATTTAAAGACATTCACTTAGGAATAAATGCGCAAAAGGGAGGGCGAGACATACCCTTCCGGTACTTTTAGGATGCCTACTTCTGTTCCCTCGCTTGTCGAGGCCGCTTGGAGGTATTGCAGCTGGTTCAAGTCCACTTTTACTGCAAGCAGATCGCCCTGCTTGACAAGGCGCCTTTTCCCATCAAAAAAGCTCTTTAAGCCCTGCAGGACGAGAGGCTGATAACTACGGTTTGTTGACAATCTAGATGCAACGCGGGCGATTGTCACAGCTTTTGCCATTGGCAGGCTGCGGTTCTGGATACCGTCTGGCGCCGCATGGAGATAAAGGCGAGCGGGGGCAACTCGAATTTCAGGATCGATATTGTGTAGAAGTATTGGAGAGGCCTTGACAAGGCCACTGTTGATGGCGATTCAGCACAAACAAGAGTGCAGGAGAGTAAAGATCGTACGCATCATCCACCACTTCGTCGTTGGCTTCTAGCCTGACTATGCGGCTTTTTCTTGATGATGACAGTTGTACTATAGCCTGTCATTGGTTAGACCGCATCTTCACTTCCACTTTGAGGGGTTAGCACTTACCCAATCGCCGTCAAGCACCCCAACCTTAGGTAGATCCACAGTCCGCACGTACATTGTATAATCGCCTAAGTCCGAGTGAGTGGGCATCGACAACGGCTTTGCTGTGAACCCATGTGCAAAATGTGACATGTGAATAGTCGGAGAATCGTTTTGCTGAGGATATGAAGAGTGATGAGGGATGAGGGAGCTTGCCAGGAAGTTCTCGCCGATTTCAAGGTCATCATCATCGTCGTCATCAAGCTGGATTTGAGCGTCATCTGGGATCGAAGGAGGTAAGATTTTGTGTCCATTAATAGCTGGTGGCTCCTCCGCAGGCGGTAGCAAAGTAAATAACGTTTGCGACTTCTGGGCATATCCTTGCAGCACGGGCTCGGTCATAATGAGCTTGTATGTCAGAGGACCAGGATCGGAACCATCCTGAACGTCCAAGGTGTAGATAAAATCCTGTCGCAGAATCCTCTGGCCTTGACACAACCAGTTCTCGAAAGAGGGGAGGTCGGCCTTGGCACTGTTATATGCGGATCTGGAGAGTGCTTGCACGAACACTTGTTGCAAAGGAATGGGCTGAATTACAGAGAGAGTATGTGTCTTCCCAGCATGGTGGGATGAGGAAACATGTCCGAAGATGTGGGGGTATTGCTTCGCCATGTCGGAGGGAACACCGAGGGAGGTCGTCTGACATTGCGGAGTCCGAGATTGTTCACTCAACATCGTGAAATCGATAGCTCACCTGGACACCTTCACCCGGGACGGCCCAACATGCTATAGAGGGTGGAAGAGACGATTCATGCTTCCCTTTCTCAGTGTGCGTTAGCAGCGGACCCACAGAGACGACAATCGGACCGCCGGTATCACGCTCGGAGGCCGGGACTACCACTCCCCAGAGATCTTTTCCGACGTGAAGGACATCCCCTTCGTAACCCTCAGCAAGGCGTTCAATTGTCACGGCAACGCCCCTGTTCTTCACGGTCATCAAGTGGGACGAAGAAGTGGGTAGAAGTTAACGCGAGGTGTAGCACCCGCGCCATAATTCTGAAATCAGAAAGTCCGTCTGAGTCCGTGACCGCGTACAACGCTCATCCATTCCGAAAGGAAATTTGGCCCACCTTTGCAAAAGTCACATCTTGCGACTGCTCAACCTCCACTCAAGCAAACCATTGTAATATGTCTAGAGGAGGAAGAGGAGGCTTTAGAGGGGGTGGAGGTGCGCATTTACGTTCAGTAATTGGTTTGGGTGTGATTTATGACTGTTTCTCGTTTACAGGAAGAGGATGGGGGCGTGGTGGTGGCCCACCGCGGGACGCAGGGCCACCCGACACCGTTCTTGGTGTGTATCTACAGACCTGTACCTTGTTGCTACTCATTGATGATGATTGTACACAGAAATGGGCTCGTTCATCCACGCTGTGGAAGATGAAATGCTCTGCTCTTCACTCATGCCAGACAAAGTACCGTACTTCAACGCACCCATTTATCTTCAAAACAAATCAGTCATTGGCAAGGTCGATGAGATTCTTGGCCCAATAAACGAAGTATATTTCTCCGTGAAAATGGGAGAGGGTATGGTAGCAAACAGTTTCAAAAAAGGGGACAAGGTGTACATCGCAGGAGATAAACTACTTCCCATAGAACGATTTTTGCCGAAACCAAAAGCTGTAGGAGGTATGTGGTTCTCATATATTTCCGTGATAGATGATACTATGCTAATACCCGAGCAGGAGTAACCAGTACGTATATCTTGTTCAAAGTGCTTGGGTGACTCGAATCGTGTAACGTATGTCCTTTACAGAAAGAGGCCAAAACAGAGGTCGGGGCGGTGCGGGAGGACGGGGTCGTGGTGCACCAGGAGGGCGTGGAGCACCACGAGGTCGGGGTGGTGGTCGGGGCGGCTTTGGAGGTGATCGTGGTCGCGGAGGCTCAAGGGGGTTCGGTTTTGGCCGTGGAGGCGGTGGTCGTGGAGGTGGAGGATTCAGGGGAGGTCGTGGCGGTTTCCGAGGTTCATAATCTATGTCCTTGTGTATTTGCTCCTCCCCCAACGTTTTGAAGGGGTTCAACATGCGCGCCAAGCAAAAGGCTGAGGATAGGAATACTGTGGGGGGAGCAAGAGGGTCACGCTTTGAGGGCGCTGATTTCGTCTTCTGCAATTTTGAGTCGTTTTAATCGCTCGTGTTGCGTCGTTACGGTCTATAATGCGCGTTATGAACGAGCCTGAACCTGTCGAAGGAGGATACACGACAGCGAGCGTACCTGGTGCAAGCCTTCAGATAGGGCAGCCACCTTAGAAAACGTATCAGCCGTTTCTGCGAGTACGGTCTCTGTATATAGAGCGTCAGCAGTCGGTCCTACACATTGTACGACCTGCTGACCGTCAGGTAGACTAGCGTCGGGGCGATCTTTGTTGTCCTCTTCAACTGGTTCGTCAAGTTCTTCCAATGCAGCCTCCTGGACTTTGAAGAGGTTCTCCAAAAGATCCACGACTTCTTGCGGTCGTTTTCGACGTTTCTTCGCTAGTTCGAGATCCCATTGCAAGCGTTGGTTGTAAAGGGACCACGTCTCACGGTCCAGAGCCTCGTCGAAAGGCTCAACCTCCCTGTCTAAAATCTAATCAACGATACAAACCATTCACGTGTCAATTACAACATACCGTCGTCCTCATCCTTCAGATCCTCGAAATTCTTTCCATTGATACGCACATTAGGTTTCGCCTTTTCGACCGTTGTGTCGATGAACTGAGATTAACACCATGTCAGGATATGATCGTCTAGAATGATGGTCCACGCACCTGTTGAACGAGTGGCGCGAGTGAGGCCCTTTCGGATTCCAGTCCGTTCCGGCGGAGACGTTTATCGAACTGTTCGAAAACAGCCTTGGTGAAATTGGCCTTGATCCTGTGCCAGTCTCGAAGAGAGTCGACAGACACGCGAAGTAGGTCCTCGCGAGAGTCATCCATATAGTGGTGGGAAATGGACACAGCAATCAACAATCGTTGTGGTTGAAAGACGCGTCGCAACTAAGACTGAATCAAACT
>QLPC01003827.1:0-20784 GCA_003314055.1 Lactifluus hygrophoroides | reverse complement strand
TCGAAACTTGAGTCCAGGTGCCAGGTTGCATATGAGGAGCCCAACCGATGAACCCCCCAACGCGTCTTGAAGGATCCGAGTTAACTTGGAGTTGCGGTAGGGTATCCGAGACTGTGAAGCTCAAATATCAGAAACAAGACGCGTGGGCAGGAGGAGCAACACACAGCCCCTTGATTCAATGCGTGAACGACTTGACCTAGAACACTCAGAGATTTGTTGATGGCCGCCGACTCTTGTAAACGAGAAGCGTCGTTGCCCGTCAACTATGGATAGTCAATTAATTGAAGTCGCTGAGGCTGACATTGCGGTGTTATTTCACGCACTTTGTTGTTCTCAGAGCCAGCGAGATCGACCAAATTGATTTTCCCCGTTAAGACTTTTAGTTATATGAATGAGCCAGCACACCCGACAAGAGAATCAGACTGACGTTTGTCCTGCTGTGTCAATTTAACTTCTAACGTTAAGATTGCGTGGGATCGGGAGGATGCCCGGTTAAGAAGGGTAGACCCAACCGAGCGTTGCTTGTTCGCTGTTCTAATCACCAACAACAGTTAGACTTCGGCCGCTCGGTATAGAACTGTGCATACGTATACAGCTTGTTGAATTCGGTGACATCTTGAATTGGTATTGAAGATAGGTTTGCAACAAAAACCTGGCCGGCGTCATTCTCCCTGACTGGTAATTTGGGGGCCTATAGGCAGAAGATTGTCATGGGAAGTCAGCTCTCACTCCAAGGGCAGTTCCAAGAATAGACCGCGAAGATGAACCTACAGTTTCCCTGTCAACCAACAGGTCATAAACCTCATCCCTGTATATCTCCATATAGGACATTGACAGCGATACATCGTAGTCGCACGCTTTCTGCGTATAGTCAAACAGGGCCTGATATACGTGAGCTTTCAAGAATTGCTTCAACATCAACCACGTACCTCTACAGCTCGAGGGATGACACCGGGCTGCGCGCGAGTTCCTTGCATGGTATGTGTCTTGCCCGATGAAGTGACGCCATACGCGAAAATGGTTGCTGTCTAATTCCATCATAGGCTTAGTATCTTCCCGGGGGAAATGGGAAGCAGAGATGCACTGGAAATAAACTCACAGCTCCGCTATAGACCACATCAATCAAAGGCCGTACATCCGTCTCGAAGATGTCCTCCTGGCGCGAGTCGTGGCCATAACACGAAGAGAAACTGTGGAGGACCATTTCATGAGAAAACGACCTCCTTCCCCTGTTTTTGACAGTATATGCTTACGGGAATTTGAAGACTTGAGATTGATCCCGCGGGTTGTTGACATAAATAGCAGAAAGGCCGTCGTCTGCGGTGATAATTTTGATACCGTCATCGCTGAGCTCACCCGGTATTGGGGGACGAAGACGGGCTACTATCTTTACTTGTTGTGAACCTGCCATGAGAAGGCTTCGAGTTGTCGGCGGGTGTTGATGTACGTTGCTTTGAACTAACCTTAGGATTGGGACCAAAGTGGCACTGCGGCAGACGCGGGGACACCACAATCTCAACTTGGTCACGTGGCCGTGTTAAAATCCTATTGCTACACACATAACAAGTTACACAACACAAACAATTCGTCGAGTGGGTATACAGTATCTGTCAAGGGAAAATGGACGTTTTCCTTGCTCTTGACAGTACGTGCCATATCAGTCCTGGAACGTCGTTCGCCTGGACATACGAATCGATAGCATTGGTCATGTCCACCCCCTCTAAGCCCTCGATACGAACATCAGCCAGTTGCCGGGTATTGGGGAGGAAAAGTAGGACGATAACTATATCGCGGGAGCGCTTTGCCTTTGTAGAACTATCGGGGGAGTCGACCGTATAGGAAAGCATCAACTCATTCTCCGATATCGATCGAGACGATTGCATGTTGAACAATGATCGATGGAATGCCAAGGATGATGTATACCTGCATGGTCTCTGATTAATAGAGCGCGGCAAGAAGAACAGGAGGACACACCAATCGCAAAGATCGACGGCACGTCCATCATCGGCTTCAATTTTGTGTGCTGCCACCTTCTTCTCCAACTCTGCTTTCTCCGACCGCAAACGATCCAAGTCCCCCGTTCCCTCCTTTACTGCGTCCTTCACGCGTGCAACTTTCTCATTGATGCTTTGTAACACATCTCCCGCCGTTTGCATATCTCTAATCTGGGAGGAAAGTTGCTCCTCTGCAACGGGGATGGTCAGGCGAGGGGAGGGGTGAGTCTGGCGTAGACGGGTGGTCGCAAGTCTGACGTCGAGGATGCTTTGCGTTAGTGCGACAGCCTCAGCTACCAACGCCTTGGCCTTGAGATAGTCTGCGCATACACACTTAGTTAGGAGATGCCAAAGGCATTAGGATCTGGCTCTTCACCGTGTTCTACCAGCGGCGCAAGATTTCGGATGTCACTGTGCCTCTGGGCCAGCCTGGATTTTGCAGCCTTCAGTTTTTCCTTCTTGACCAAATTAATGGCCTGTTGCTCGGCATTGGTATCCGCCGTGACCATAGGCGCCTCGTCGTTCACGATGGTCTTCACGTACTTATCTTTGGCGTTGTTCTCGAGATACTGGAACTTCAACCTGGGCATAAAAGACTGAGAAGAATCGTAAAGCACTGTAAGTTCAATGAGTGGGGAGAACGAACCACATAATCCAAGACTTCTGCGGCTAAAGCTTCTGGCGTCTTCGGAACACTGCCGGATCCACGACGCCCGACCGTATCGTCGCAGGAATCCAATGATTGCGAGTTGAATCGAGCCTGAACATCATGAATGCGGAGATGCGCGGCATCAAATGTTGCCTGTAGCCGCTTAGCATCATCTATACTGGACAGCTCCTTCGGTCTAGGTTTAGTCGGAGTGTGCATGATAAGGGTCGTAGGAAGAATGTTAATTGGCCATTTCTTGGGGGGCCGACGCGTCGTGAGGACATTTCACGTGATCGCGGTATACTCTCGATGTGCTGTACTGACAGCATACTGGTAATTGAATCACAAACTGAACTGGCCGCAGGCAGAATTTGAGCAGATCATTCATTCCAAGCAAAACAAAGAGGCAGTGTGTTTTACAAATATGAAGGTAAAATAATTTGTGGCCCTACGAAAAACTTCCCCACTAAGACGTATAGTCTGGTAACAAGAATACCAGCGCCATTAGGACTCCAGCACCTATGTCGTACCACTCGTTCTTCTGGAACGGGTATGCAGTGCATGTGGGTCATGGGTGAAGGTGGGTGGGTCTATGCACGTAGCTATGAACCCTCCAGCACTTGCCCGACAAAGTCTTGTCGAGGTGCCTTCTGGAAGTAGTGTTCACCGGTCATACCCCCTCTTGGAAGCTTGCCAAAAATTTCACGCTTCTGCTGATTTGTGAGTCGAGTGTTAAGGTCGACATACGGTCGAAGCTAATGAGAAGTATGGTAAGGCATATATCTCATGATCAGGACGAATTGGGGGCGCACTGGAGAATTGTTTATCTCCTCTATGGGAGGTGCTACGAAAACCCGCACTTTCTCGTCCAAAAGCCTATACTTCGCTTTCCCTCGGACGACATGCTCTCCTGGTGCACCAGTGCGGTGTCCTCCGGGCAGGTACGCTTGCCGTGTTCCTGATATTCTTCCCGTCAGCTAAGAAGACAAGACGTCTCAAGCGTCGATTGTACCTTTGTAATAATCTTTATTCCCGCGCTTGGGTGTGAGTGGAAGCCGCGAGGCCTTTGAGAGGCGAGCTAGTGTTGGGAACATGTAAAGCGAAAGCGAAAAGATTTTTGTGTACCGGCACGGGCCGGCCACCAAATGCCAGTGTGTGGGAACGAGGCATGCAATGATGGCCACCTGCAAGCTGCGTCCTCTTCGCACTCCCGCTTGACTCTGATATCGAACGTAGGTCACCCATGATAGCGTGCAGGAGTACTTGGGCGGTGAAAGGGTCTACTGCCATGTTCAATGTCACCAAGTCACCAACCCATCCCACTGTTGTTCGGGGTTATTACCTCCCGTTAGTTGTTCGCTAACTTAATTCAGAAGCTGCCCAAGATCATTTTCGGTTATGGACTCGTCGGACTTGTGTCAAACACATCTTTTGGTTATTGCGAGAAGAGACGTGAGATGCTTCCACGTCTCAGCGAACTTCGATCGCATGTCTTACCTGAATCTCCGTTACCACAAGGATCCCTCGTGCACGCAATCTATGATTCCCGCCACTTCATGTAACCAACTTAACCTCGTATCATCGGAAATTAAAAAATCTGCTGCTGCTGAACTCAATGTGACGATATGTAATAACCTGCGATCGGAGTTGGGCCCCTGTCAACCGAAACAACATGCATGTTAATCAGCACCGCATCTGCCACTTCGAAATCTTCACTTTCTTCTGTCGTCTATATTCCATCACGACCGAACCCATGGTCGAGGCTGCATGACAACGAATCATTGGTTCGATTGAACGCCAAGGTTTGGGGAAATATTGAGGAGGAATCGTGGCGCGATAATAGTCAGAATCTGCAGGATGACTTGGGGGCAATAATGCCGAGGAGAGTGAAGACGACATCATACCAGGTTGTCGTGTTCTTGACATTGACATCGACAGCCAGCGCTTACCATTTCCGAGTCCACGAATCTGGATCCGGGTGAGTGCATCCTTGCTCGGTGAATCGACACACTCCTCACGAAGCTAGTAGGCTGAATACACCCGGATTTACAACTACATCGTGAGATTCTATGCCGAGAACACGAGACATCGTGGTAAGCAGCTGTGGTCACAGGTCAACCAGACATGGGTGACTTCCCTCACATTATGGTCACTTGATCTACCGTTAACCTCTACACAGGAAAGAGTGTCTGTGTGTATTATGCCTTGTGCAGAGGGCCCGCTGAAAATAGACCGCTCATCTGGTTCTACTTGGGGACTTATTACTTGTTCGTGAAAGAAGATGCCTATCAAATGCCTCCAGACTTTCTAGCAGCTGACTTCCGGAGTATCGTCTGGACTTGGGTTGACGCAGACTCATTTTTTTCTGGCATCCCCGATGTGCTTTTTTCCTATGGCACGCCTCTTTTCGTCATACACTCCACGTCTCTCACCAGCAAGTGATGGTCGCGCCTGCAAAAGACGGTTCTCCCAATGGGCATCATGATGAATCCATGGACTCTTGAAGAGGTGCATCAAGCGTAAGTTAGATTCTACCCTATACCATGCCGTGCTCATGCTCACTGGCATGCATTCCAACATTCTTAGTGCGTCGTTGCAGCTATCTAGTCACGACTTCGAGATCATTACCGACTGGTCCCACCTCACTCCACGTCTCTGTGTCAAGACGGTATTTTTCCTTTATTTTTGAGAAGTAGAAATATACGAAACTCATGCAGCTTTGGTCAAGCTGACCCTGGAGAACCTCGGACGCTCGGTTTGCGACCTCAGAGCTTTGGCTTGGGACGGGAACTCGCACAATATTTGTCTGCTTATGCGTGAAGATAGAAACAAGATCTGGTGCGCCCCTCCTATAACACCGATCACAGACCACATCCAATCTCAAATTGCCATCCGTCTGAAGAACCACGACATCCGCCAACAAGTCCAAACGTATCGAGCACTTGCTACCTACCCCTCGGCGGGAGGGATGACTGGCATTATATTCGAACCTTATTGCCAACAGCAATTCCAACAAGGTACTTCTATTGCTTATGTCCCAATGGTTCAGTTGGACGGGGATGGTACGAAGGCGCAAACCCCAATGATACATAAGTTACCACCCATTCTTCATTGCCAGTGGCAACTCTTTATTCTCCCAAAGTTTGTACAATTGCTGGTGATTAAAATTTTTGAAATTTGACAAAGTGGACCATTTGGGTGCTCGTCTTCGTCTTACCACATATGTTGTCAACGAGCTCGATTGACCTATTAGCAAACGGGCCCACATGAATCGGGATCATACTGTAATCGTCCGAATCCGAAAACCCTTTTCGCTTGGGGCCGCGGGGAAATACTACAGGGTTAGTTGTCATCAAATTAGTTATGGCGATTTCCGACTGACGTTTCCACTCCAACCAATGTGGATCACTTTCGGAAGCAATGACCATTTTGAAGGCATGTGCTTGGGGCCTGCGTACTGGACCCGGAAAAGTCTCACCAATAGCCTCAATTCTCCGATGTTTGCGGTGTTTGTCTGTGAACTTGCCAGTGACCTCCGAAGAAACTCGCTTGTACACAACGAAACGCTAAGATGATCACGGGACTGCGCTCCTGCCAGATGTATCGGCCTTGGCGCGAAGTCCGATGTGCACGTGCACGTTATTTGGCCGAGAACGCCTATCTAGCAAGTCTCCGGAACTTGTTGATATGATTTACGCCGCTCAGCCAGGAGCCAGGTCTGAGATTCGGCTTAATTCGGATAACTTGTGTGGCCGGGGCCCGTCGTAGTGTCATGCGTTGAGTTAATACAGTAGAGAAGGACGCACGGTATTCAATGCCATTTTTTCGTTATGGACAACGGAGTTCCTGACGACACCCTCGATGAACGTATTCGGTGATGATAACTTATCCGTGCGTTTCAATTAACGACCGGCCTAGTGTTTGATCGCTACTTAGTTGGCTCCTGGACACGAAAACTAATACTTAGCTAAGTTACTAGACAGCTAATTGTCTTTTCGGGTGCATCCATAATGAACGACAAGTATGTGTGTTTGGGGGTGGTGTGGCGATGCGGAGATCACTGATTGATACTGAGTTCCTGGACCACGACCATCAACTCTCTGATTTTCTCTGATCGTATTATCTGATTCCAAATGCGCGATGGGCACCCTACTTTTATTGTTCTCAGAGTTATGTGGTGGTGGCAGTGTGCAGGGGTGATCTGACTCGTCGATGCGAGTTCCGATATTATGGCACTGGCAGACGTGCAAAGGCAACATAACATAAAGGCTCCCGGGCGAGGCGCCCAGAAAGGGGCACTTCTCCCCTCATAATTGATTTGAGTTTGGAATCAACAAACAACTTTACTACGTCGCTGAGTTCCAGTTGTGGAGCTCGGGGTTGGCAGAACTGGCAGCTGGCAGTGAACGCAATGCCGGGACGTGCAGGAAGGAACGTGGGTACACACTCATCAAAACCGTCAGATGGGTTAGGAGTCTGGCGCTTCGCCATCTAACAAGAAGCCGAATTCGGGTATCATACAATCATACGCGGTTATATTTGATTACCTCGAAATAGGGACCAATGTGGTACAGTATTCTGGTGGTTTTCAACCATGCCAGAAAAAAACTGGCTTTACTGTAGTTGACCTGACAGATTTGTACTAGCATGGCCCTTACCGTTACCGGAAGCGAGGGAACTACCGCCTGCGCGCTCTAGTCTACAAGTCGGTTCATTTTCCGACAGTCTCGGAGATTCACGCTCCGGGCTCCGGCGCTCAATACACTGCGGGTATGGAGATTCCAAATTTCCTATTACTTCATGCACCACCGATGCTTACTCGCAGCGTCGCAGCACCTGGTCTCCTTGGGTCGTTCCGCAAGGATGTGAAGTCCTTATACCACATCAGAATGCCAGTGCAGGTCAAATGACTGCGTCGTCAAAAAGGCTTATCTTATAATCCGAACACGGGTGTGTCGAGGCGCCAAAATTTCAATGTTTGAGAGTGCGGTGAAGGCTTGTGGCCACAAGACACGTGCCCTAGAGAATAAAGCGAGAGCGATAAAGCAACTCGGGTGAGTGACGTCTACTCCGGTTTTATGGCATGGTGCCTCCGCCTTCTAATTCCACACTTGGACCGTCTTATTGGGCGCCGGCAGAGAAACTGCGCTCTTCGGGAAACGTCGCTAGTGCGCAGATGCCAGCACCTGTGTGGCTGGCCACGCAGTTCATGCAGGTTCTGTGGAATGGCGCCAGATACACCACCGAGAAAGTCAGGTACGGTCGCCCGGGGCGGAGATCAAGATGCGGCGTTCTGAAACAACTTTGACGACATAAATAAACTTGCCCTTGATGACTCGGCAAGGGGTGCAAGTGTCCCGTATCTGCGCGGAGGTATTAAAAGGGACAGACTCGGAGAAGGAGGGCGCATGAGATTAAGGTTATGAGGTTGGACATCCAAGGGTAAAGGGCAAATGAAACACGTTGGCTGGTTAGGGCAGTTACGTCATAGAGGTACACGGTTGGTTGTTGTCGAGGATTGGATTGACGACGAAAAGAAATGAGGGGAGATGAGTCGACTTGGGCCGTGGGTAAAGAGCATATATTAGGCGAGGACTAAAAAGGAGAAGCCGGCGGTACGAGATCGCAGTGTGGGAAACGGCCAACAGCGTTGAGGGTGGTGAGGGCGAGGGGCCCTGCCTTAAACCCGCCGGAAACGACTCTCGGCGCTCTCCTTTTGCACTCTCTTCTCTTCCACATCCTCGCCTCTCTCTCTCCCCAACAATGTCTTCCTCCGCCATATATGCTGTCCGTCTCCCTCCCCTTTTCCTTCTTATTTATTCCTAATATCATTTGCCTCCTTCTAAACAGCACAGGAGCCTCCAGCCTACTGTCCCTCCCACCCAGGGTCCCTCACAGCAACCATCCCACACACGTCTCTCCGAATGTTTCGATATCATCAGATCCGAGTTCGATGTCCTTACACAAGACATCGTTCACCTTCGTAACCAGCGGGATGAGTTTGACACTAAAGGTTCGTTCCTGAACCCCTTCTCGAACATTTCTCCAATTTAAAACCCCCTTCAATTATATCCCTTCCAGTCGCCAGCCAAGTCAACGAACTCAACATCATTCGTCAGAGCCTCTATGATCTCGAGGCTCAGCACGGAAAAATTCGCCAGCAATACGAAGAGGAAATATCTCGTCTCAGAGCAGAGCTCATGGCCGCCCGTCAGGGCGCAACCGGTCCTCCCAATCTCGGCGTTAACGTTGGGCCTGGTGCCTCCGGTCTTCCTACCCCCACCGCTGGGCCAGCCCTCCCATACTCCGACCCCTTCATGGGAAGGCGTGATCCAGCTTTTGATCGCGACCGTGACCGTGACCGCGACAGAGATCGGGAACGTGAACGAGACCGTGATAGAGGCATCCTCGAAAGAGATAGGGAGCGCGATAGAGAGCGCGAACGCGAGGCCAAGGAGCGTGAACGTGAACGCGAAAGGGATCGTGAACGTGAACAGCGCGAGTCTAAGAGGATTAAAACGGACAGGATCAAGAGCGATCGGCCTGGTGGGTCTTTGTTGTAATAATGTAGTGATATCCCGGTAGTGATCTTATAACTCTTAGAGCATTTCAGTCCCTCTATAGGACCGTCTGGAGGCCCATCTCATCCTCCGAACAGCATTTTAACTGGCGGTCCCGGTCTACCTCCACCACCTTCCACAACAACGCCTTTTACTGGCACCGGCAGTGTGTCTGGTCCAGGAACTGCCCCGACATCTGTGGTAGCCAATGAACCAGCCCCTCCTTCAGGTTCTGCGACTGACAATGCGGGGTCTCTCGCTCCAATAAGCGAGAATAGCAGCTTTTTGGATGAACTTGACCCACTCAGCGTTCCGCCGGAGCTCAAAAAAGAAGGTAGTGACTGGTTTGCCATTTTCAACCCAAAGATCAAACGTGCGCTCGACGTCAACCTTGTACACACGCTTCATCACGAAAGGTATGATAGCCAGGTCCCTTCCATACTTCTTAGTTCCGCTGACGTCGGCTCGCGTGGCGGCAGCGTGGTGTGCTGTGTAAAGTTCTCCGCAGATGGAAAGTATCTCGCAACCGGTTGCAATCGCGCCGCTCAAATTTTTGATGCAAAGACGGGAGCAAAGACATGGTGTGTGCGCGTCGGCCCTTCTAAGCCGTACCAACACTGAGCTTCTTTTGGAATAGTGTACTCGTGGATGACAAAGCAAACAAGTATGGCGATCTGTACATTCGCAGTGTCTGTTTTAGTCCAGATGGAAAATACCTTGCTACTGGTGCCGAGGATCGACAGATTCGGGTGAGTTATCCCGGTTTATCTGTCTTCCATTCTAGTAAATCTACCATGCTCCATTCTTCTGAAATGTAGATCTGGGATATCGCCAAACGGCGCATCCGCAACGTCTTTGATGGGCACACTCAGGAAATCTACTCGCTCGACTTTTCCAGAGACGGACGATTGATCATATCCGGTTCCGGCGATCGCACGACGCGTATTTGGGATATGCAGGATGGAAGTAACAAGCTACTCGCAGACCGTGACACTGAGACTGCCGATTCTGGTGTGACCAGTGTTGCGATCTCACCCGATGGGCGCCTCGTCGCTGCAGGTTCACTAGACAACACTGTTCGCATATGGGATGTCGCAACTGGTCAACTGATTGAGCGCCTGAGAGGACACAAGGATAGTGTTTACAGCGTCGCATTTACTCCCGATGGGGATGGTATCGTGAGTGGGAGTTTGGACAAGACCTTGAAGTATTGGGACGTTGGCAAGTTGCTGGCGAATGCGCCAAAGCGCGATCCTCGTACTGGGCTTCTTCCTGTGGACAGACCGGGCAGCAGTTCGGTAGTCAAGAAAGAGGGTGACAAGGCGTCTGCTGCATGTACGATGAACTTCCTTGGACACAAGGTAAGACTTTGATCTATTTACAGCGTTCAATTAGTGACTTAGAGTGTGATCAAGGACTACGTTCTTAGTGTCGCGGTGTCGCATGATGGCCAGTGGGTCGTGTCTGGTTCGAAGGATCGTGGGGTGCAGTTCTGGGATTCCCGCTCTGCGATCGTCCAATTCATGCTCCAGGGTCATAAAAATTCAGGTATTTGTTTTGTGATTATATTCCCGCACCCGAGTGACCAAGTACGAAATAGTCATTTCCATTGATCTGAGCCCCTCTGCAAGCCTACTTGCTACTGGCAGTGGTGATTGGGCCGCACGGATATGTACGTGCCATTTCGACTTTGCTAGCGTCACATGAACTTATCAATCGGTTGTATCAGGGAGCTACAACACCGTATGATATGATCTGATTCCGTCTCCTGTGTAATTGTCTTGTTGTGCACAACAATGTTTCTCCGCTCCGATATCTGTGTACAACCGTAACAATTTATCAGCTTTTTCTTGCTTCCTCTACCTGTTGTTTTTTCGGCCATAGTGGTTTGTGATAGCTGTCAGGATGCAACCCAGGACAGTGGGGGAACAGGAGCCGTGAACGTACATAACCTGTCAACTATCATTGATCAGGTCTACGGTGTATGACGTTTAACCTCAGCCGTCATCTTGTAGCAATGATAGATACCATCAGTGTCATCACATCACACAATGTCATCTTATGCGCTTAATTTCAGATCGTTCCTGTTTCTCTCCAACACTGCACAAATGCTTCATGCATTTATATCACTGGGTAGGTTACCATTGCGGTTGCTTCCCGTTATTGCACATGCAGCAAAATACCCCATCATAAGCACCAAACCTCCATAGGTAACTTATTATTTCCGTGACGCTTAAATTTTTTTTTAAATTCTAGAATACTATCTGCACAAATGTGCAGGAACTCACCGTCCAGATGACAGTGTAGCATGGACTTCCCCTCAACCATGTTCCTTTTTGGTGGTTGAGGGTGGTAGCTACAATCTTCAATGCGATGATTATAAGGGTCCGCCCCAAGTCTGACGTCGTCGTTACTAATAGTTGGCCATCCAACGACCGAGTCGAATGAATGTAAACCCCACTCGGCTTGGGCACAGAAAAATCACAATTTTGTTTGGAGGGACTCGGGATGATGGGGAAGCACTATTATAGCCCCCCGCACGGGAAGCTGATTTGCTTCATGTGATTGGCATCACTTGATCAGGCGTAATAAGATAAGCCTAACTATAAAATAGCCCATTTAGCCGAGGCCAATCCCACTGTCGTGTCCAGGAGCGACTCTGATGAGGCTGAAGAGCCTTAAGAAAACGGGAAGATGTGGGAGGGTTGCACCGTACGCAAGCGCAAGGAACATCTTACTCTCGGGTTTATAATTCCGAATCCTACCTACCGACACATTTCAGAATTCCTATCCACCTCCTTTCCGGTATCGCACTTGCGGTCAACTGCAAACTAATCCGACTTCTTGCTGTATACGCACAAGTGTATTCCTTGCATAAGTACCACCTAGTCTACCCTCAATTATCCACGCATGTGAGAACCATGGGCCCACCATTTTCTCAAGCTGCATTCCCTTAGGTAGTTGGTAGGTGATGGCAACAATCTTCCTTTCATTAGAGTCGACGGTGTCTTAATTACGACGCACGTCTGGCGACTGGCTCGGCGGGAGTGGCGCTCAAGCGGTGATTGTACGGAAAGATGTTAGAAGCGTTGAGGAAAAATATTTGAAGTGGCGGATTGCCGAGATGATAACTGCGTATACGTGCGGCTCTATTTCAATTGGTCTGTGAGAATACCGAACCGAGATGAAAAGGACACATACGACTCCATTTGACCCAATCTAACGGGGAGACGCCCACACAAGGACTACATGTCCTCCACACTCCATACATGACTCTGCACTCCAACCCGTCTGCGTTCGTTTTGCTTTTGAAAATACTTTTTCTCGAATCCATTCCCTCTGTCTGATACATAATTAGTGACTGGTGGAAATACAAGAGATGGTTTCTGGCTCACCAACACCGTCCCATCTATACCCAGGCTTGATGCCAAACCGGTTTGGAGGAGGAGGCGGACCCGTGTACTCGGGCTTCCGAGGACCTTTTGTTCTCTTTTTCTGCAGGTCCCATCAGCATAAACTGTATGACATGATAAATCGTGTCAGGAGCGGCGCACCGTCATAAACGCAGCAGCGGGGTCATTCCATCGCTCTCGATCCTTCTGCGCGCGATTTAATTCTTCGTCATCTGCATATCTTGTAAAGCCACGCTGGCGTATGCGTTCCTCTTCCAATTTCCGCTTCTGCGCTTCGTCTCGCTGTACGAGACCTTTGCCCCATTCCATCTTTTGCGCCTCCCGTTCCTCACGTTCGCGCTTCTTGCGTGCCGCCTCGGCCTTCTCCAACTTCATATCTATCTTTCTGCCCGAAGCATCGCGGTATACAGTTTCCTGTGCTGCAGCCAGGACCTCAGGATCGTCCTCTTCCTCTTTTCGCCGGTCATGGGAGGAAGGGAGCTGAGTGCGTAATTGCTTTTTCGTGAGCAAACCACCACGAAAGGGTTCGGTCTCCTCTGTCGTGACCACGATAGGTTGCTCGTCTGCAGGAGGCGGAGGTGTGGGTTCCCGCACTGTTGTCCAACCCGCACCTCCCTCGTCGAGTTCCATGCGGCGCTTCTTGAATGCGCGATCCGACGCGACGACTGCCTCGGAGGTGTCATCTTCTTCGACGTCCATGGCATTCTCTGCGCCACCCCAGCCTGCGTCATCGTCCACGATCATAGCACTCCCTCCTGCGGGTTTGGCAGCATCAGGCTTGCGCTTTTTTTTCTTTTTGGAGGTCGAATGGGATAGTATAGCATCCGCTTTGGGACCAGACATGTACTTTTCTGCTAAATAGGCTTGCATTGAGGACATGGTGATGAGATGACTGAGACCAGCAGAGTTGAGTTGTGTACTTGTCACGTGTGGCCGAGTCATGCCAGGAACTTTTGTTGTGCTGCGTATCCTATCATAGACGTCGCTGCCAACTTGAACACAAGTCAACTATGCATGGTAAAAATTTCTCGTTTCAGAGACCTCAAGAGAATCTCACAGCGAACAGGTCTCGTATCGTACGATGGTGACGACTCGCAAAGTGATTCCGAAAGGCCCGATGAACCCAACACAAGGTCCACGACAATGTCGGAGAACGACAATGTGAGAGTCATCATTTCTCGCCTTGCTGTCGCCGTTTCCCTTTGGCTGGCTATTCTCCCTGTTTGCGTCAGGATTCCGCGCTAAAGTCCGAACATAATACACCCACAGAAGGTAGGTTGACGCTACCCTCCCCCTCGCCACTAAAACTACCTCTTATGTGCAACCTTTGAGCTCGACGGCCTGTTTCCAACTCTAAATCCCAAATTATTATTCGTCGCCACATCCACTCTAAGCCTCATCCCCGCTCGAGGCTAACTGAGGATGCAGAAACACCAACGTCATCAGCCACACAGGCTGAGGCATCGAGTTCTTCCACCCCGTCAGACGAACGCTCGAGCGACCAGTCTTCAAACGAAATGATGAAAATTCGCGACCTTTTACGGCCGCCACCAATTCCTGGTGTTCATGATTGGGGAATACCCGCAGCGTCCGTCGAACCCTGCGACCCCACCATTGAAGTATTGTTAGAAATTTACCATCTTATTGCAGCTTCTTACATACACCTTTCAGGCCAAGCTTGCACAATTTCACGCTTTGAAGCGGGATCCAGAGCAACCGAAACACTTCAATGACTCCCTCATGTCCAATCGTTCTTTCCGTAATCCACATCTCTACGCCAAACTTGTCGAGTTTGTCGATGTCGATGAACGGACAACCAGTTTCCCCAAGGAAATTTGGGATCCGCACGACGTTCAGGAAGATTGGTTTGCTGATAAAATCGGTCCGTCTGCTTTCTTCAGTCTCCGTTTGCATTCTAGTCTGAATATTCTGTCGTTGAATTCACTTGGCAACATTCTCTATACCTGGTTTCCCATATGATCACTGCTCTTCTCGGGAACGGGTCGTTATTCCTCTGCCTGCACATTATCGGCTTGATTTGCATCCAAATTATCTGCTTTTCATCGCTGGATGGATCAAAGCGGCACACCAAAAAGCTCGATCAGAGCAGCAAGAGTCTGCACAGCCTTCAAATAAGCGTGCGAGAATCGACTTTACAAAATCTGCAATGACCTCAGCTCCGCAACGAGTTCCTGGGTCACGTTCAGATGCGAACAATCCCTATCTCCAGCACCACTCGATGGTTGCACCTGGCCCAACCGCACCACCTCGTAAAAGCCGCTTTGGGGCACAATCTGGCGCAGGCAGTCACGGTATTGGGCGAATCGAGTCGGGAAGACAACAATGGGGCTGATTTTTTTTTGCGTTTATTGATTCACTTTCCTTAGTGTTGAGAATGCATTTGTATCAAAATATACCTTATTACTTAGTGAGCGAATGGGCGCTTGCACGCTCCCTTGCACTGGTGCTGAAACAGTCGAACCCCCCACCTGCATGCCCAAGGAAACGTCTACTAGCAATGCGCCTTCAGACATTTCCTTCCTTCCTATAACTATTTTAACCACAATGCAACCGCGATAGCATCCCAGGCCGAATCTGCACACACAGATAACTGGGCGGTGCTCGTCTGTATATCTCGGTAGTACTGGTTCAACCTGGTATAGTATTGACCCAATATATACATTTCACTCGTCTTGAACTTTGCCGATAGCATATGGCGAATGCGCTGGGAATGTCACGATATGCTTCTCTTGTCCAAGAAATGACTACCTGCTGGTTAATTCGCGCAGTCATTTCCCTGGATAGGATGGCCGTATTCGCCGGTACGTGCACGGCGACTTCGAAGTCGACCTCCACGGATTCAGGATGAGTTCGAAGAGAACGGTCTTGTCCAAGCGCGACCATCGCTTACCTGCAGGAGATGTGGGTTAAATAATGAAAGATGGTGTATAAAGGGAACGAGCATCTCTGGAATGGCAGAAGAGCCGTCCGAGTCCACCAATGTCCAGACTTTGGCCTGCCAGCTCGCCCTTATAAAATCTGGAGGCATTTCATAGACGCCTTCTTTCACAAACAAGCAATAAGTCCTCCTGTGGAGCCATATGAGCGGTCTCCTTTCAGCAAGTCCCCTACACAATGCATAATACACCCAGGCACTCTTCCTTGGATAGAGGTTAACGGTACGTCAAGTGACCGTGATGGCGGGAACTCACCTATTCCCGGTTGACCTGTGACCATAGCTGCTGGCGCCTTACCACCATATTTTATGTTCTTGGTATATATTTCCACGAAGTGGTTGTAAATCCGGATACATTCGGCCTACCAACTTCGTGAGGAGAGTGTCGATCTCACCGAGGAGGAATACGCTCACCCGGACCCAGATGCGTCGAAATGGAAAGTGAAGTTCTTCGTCGTCAATGTCAATGTCAAGGATGCCACAACCTGGTATGATGTCGTCGAAAATGAGATTTCGAGGTGCCGGGTGTGGTGCTGGAGTTGACATGATGGAGTTGCCTGTTCACCTGTCGGCAGAGGGCAGAGGCGAAACTCGAAGTCGATCTTAGCGGCGTTAGGAGCTCCCTGGCCGTTCCTAAGGAAGGAAGACATTGATGCCCCGTTCAATTGACCTGTAACCACAGCTGCTGCCGCCTTATCCTGACATCGTCGTAGAATTTCACGACGTGGTTGTAAATCCGGATGTATTCATCCTACCAGCTTCGTGAGGAGAGGCGATTTCACCGAACGAGAATACACTCACGGGCCCAGATGCACGGAATTGGGAAGTGCTTGCTCTTAATACCTAGTATAGTGTCGTATTCACTCTCCGGCATTATCGTCCGAGCTGTCAAGTAGATTCGCAGCGTTGTCGGGTCACTAATCGTCCTCTGCCTTTCTAAAAATTTGGTGTGCAACTAAGCCAATGGATTCAGGTAGCCGCGGCCATGGATCCGGGTGTGGTAGAGTACCCACAACACAGGGAAAGGAAGACATCGAAGTGGTAGGTGCCGCTGGTTGAAGAAAAGAAACCTGAAACCTCATCGCTCAGCTCCTTTAATTGATCGAGCTATATGCACAGCTGCTAGTCAAGCTAGTAACCCGATAAATGCACCTGCCACATTCCCTTTGGTAGTCGGGGGTGATGGCCATAATCATTTCAGTGTGTCGGTCCTGTCGGTCCCGTTCCGTTCCGAAGTGAACAATCTCCACCTCCAGCAATACTCAATAGCTCCCCGTGGCTCAATTGCACCGCCTCGTACAAGGCACTTTGAGGTACAATATGGCGCAGGTAGTATGGGACGAATCGAGTCGGGAAGACGAGAGTGGGCTGATTTTTATTGGATCGCTTTTTCGCAGTTGAATCGAATATATACTGTAATGAGCGAGTGAGCGCTTACATGCTATCGAACAATTGAACCGTTGGCATGTCCTCATGGTGATGCGCTCTCATACGTTTCCCCTTCTTCTCGTCTTCTTCCTACACTTTGTCTTTGTTGTTCATTCTGAAACCACTCAAGCGCCAGAGGAAGTTGCCGTCTATAACTTTTTTAACCAAAATGCAACTGCGATAGCATCCGAATCTGCACACACGAATAACTGGGCGGTGCTCGTCTGTGCATCTCGGTACTGGTTCAACTACCGCGTACGTAGTATAGTATTGGCCCAATACATGCATTTTACCTATCCTGAACCCACCGGTAGCATATGGCGAATGCGCTGGGAATGTATGCCTCTATTTCCCTTCAGTGGCTATCCCTGCTGACCCAAACGCAGGTACCGGACGGTAAAACGGCTGGGCATACCCGACTCTAATATCATCCTCATGCTAGCCGACGATGCGGCATGTAATTCGCGCAACCATTTCCCTGGGTGCGTGTTCGCCAACCGTGGCCACGCACTCGACCTCTATGGTGAGAACATCGAAGTCGACTATCGTGGATACGAGGTGACCGTGGAAAACTTTATACGTCTGTTAACTGGTACGCATGACTTCCTTTATTCTCTCTTTATCTCTGCTAATGAGTTTGTTCCTCGACCGCTTGCGTGAATAGGTCGCGTGGAGCCCTCCGTGCCACGGTCAAAGCGGTTGCTTACAGATGACCGTTCGAATATATTTGTCTACATGACGGGCCACGGCGGGAACGAGTTCCTGAAATTCCAGGATAGCGAGGAAATCAGCGCGTTTGACATCGCTGATGCGTTTGAGCAGATGTGGCAAAAGAAGAGGTGCTGCATATCCCCATCTTCGCTGACGGACTGGTGGACTTACGAAGGTCTTTCTTCCTTTCGTCGAAAAGGTATAACGAGATCTTCTTTATGATCGATACATGCCAAGCGAACACCATGTTTTCCAAGTTTTACTCTCCCAATATTCTCGCGACAGGTTCTTCAGAGCTTGATGAGAATTCCTACTCTGTAAGTTGGTTGACACTTTTACAACAGAGTAAATCTAATCCCATTGACTGTCATCAGCATGAGAACGACGATGACGTTGGCGTCTCTGTCATTGATAGTTATACACATTTCGTTCTAGAATATCTGGAGGGGCTCAACAAGACCAGCACAACAAGCATGAAAGATCTGGTGCGCGTTGCAGTTGCTTACTCCTGGTTAGGGTTCAATCCTGATCGCATGCACCCAGTTTGACAAGTATGACCCAGAGATCATTCGTTCGCATCCGGGTGTTCGCTCTGATCTGTTTCACCGACCTCTGGAGCGAACGTTAATCACAGACTTTTTCGGTGGCGTAGCACACGCTGAAGTCATGACCGCGGATGCTACTGAAGGTCACGAGCGCGCTTCATCGTCACCGCCCTTGGATCCATCTATTGCAGAGATTGACTCAATGGATGAGAGTTCCGAACGCGGCCACGAGCTAGTTGAGATTCTGCCTGTTCTCATAGATCGGACAGGATACTCCTTGATCGGATTGCTCAAGGCGTGGAGCTCTGTTGGTATTATGGGGTTACTTATCACTTGGGCCGTAGTCAACACGAAACGTTAGAAAACGACGCCTGTATACCCCAATATCCTCGCCATAGAGAAACAACTAGACAAATCAAAGTACGAGATGACGACGTTTGAAGTTGGGCAGTAATAACACGACGAGAGATGATACAAGATTGACCGGCGTAAAACTAGACATTTTGAGTGTGAACAATTGGTAATGTACGTTGTTCCTAGGAATTTTCCAAAACAACATTCGCTGGTGGGTGTAAACATCTCGTAAGATTCAGCATGGGTGGTGCATTTAGAAGCCCCGTCCCCGTCCCCTACCACGTCCACGTCCACGGCCACGATCACCACCACCACCACCACCGCCACCACCGCCACCACGACCGCGTCCCCGACCACGAGCGTCATCCTTCTTGCGATTCTTCGGCTTGGGGGCATCATCCACCAGGAGGGTGTCGAGTGGGAGCGAGTCAGGGAGAACAAAGTAGCGGATATTGTTGCCGCGGATAGACAACGAGTCGAGAGAGACGGGATCACGATTCCGTGTTGTCATCTTGACCGTTTTTAAGTGTGTGTTCATTTGCATGTCGACACCTAGACATTGTAAGCGAGCGAGCAAAATTGAGGCAGGGGAGGGGGCGCGAAATGGGAACGCGTGGTGACTAGCACACCTGTTATTGTCCCGTGCACCACCGATCCGTTTTTGAGCTCGATGGTCACAGTCTCGTTATTCAATTTCATCAAAAACCTGAATACAAGCGAACGACGTTAACTATTGTTCGATGGCCACATTGATACGATGGCAGGAGGATTGAAAGGTGGGGAGTTTTTGAGGCTTGTGATATGGCTATTGATAGTCTATTAACAATAGCGATAGTTACTTACCGAACGAGCTTCATGTTTGATGGTCCTTTTTAAACAATTACAAGGATGATACAGAGACGAAGGGCGATTCGGTTAGATGGTCGCCGTCGAGCACGACGAGCAAGGGCAGCAAGCGGAGTTCGAATGAGCGCACTTGCCAAAATCGAACCTTCAAAATTATGTTGGCCTGGCGCTTATTCATACATAACAACGCAGGGAGAGACAACTCATAAATTAATAAGGATTCACGCTATAGCTTGCAGAGTAGAAGGAGTTGCGTTTTTTTACTGCGCCTCGGTGTTGATGCCAACTTAACAGAGTAAATGATGATGGATGGTTCGCCTCAGCGGGTTTCACCGGTCCGTTCGTGTTAACATGGAGAAGGACAGCGGCGAGGAGAAGAACGCGTATGAAGTCGTCGGTGTTGGCTCAGATGCAACAGACGCAGACATTAAGAAAGCCTTTCGCCAACGTTCTCTCAAGACCCATCCGGATAGGGTATGTCGTGCTGTCGCGGTACTCTGCTCATGACTTATATTTGCTTTGCACCTAGAATCCTCATCTCAAAGATGCAGGTATCTCCGTCTTTCCAAACTACAAATTCACTTCGAATCTGACCATACTCTTCTCTTCTAGCGCGTCTATTTCATGAACTCACACAGGCCTATGAGCTCTTGCTCGACCCCCTGCGGAGGATGGCCCTAGATGCCAAGCTTCGCATACAGGAGGCCCGCAAGCAACGCTATGCGAACTTTGACAAGAAGCGGAAGGCCATGCTCGAGGAACTAGAAGAGGCAGAACAAGCAGACAAAAAAGCCAAGTCTGCCGAGGCTGCAAAGAAGCAGAGATATGCCCAGGAGACCGAGCATATCCGGGAGGCGGGCAGACGATTGGTGGAGGAGCGCCAGGCGGAACAGCGGCGCCAGCAGGAGGAGGCCGAACAGGCCGAAAAGGTCGCGCAGGAAGAACTTGAGCCACCCCCGCTTGGTGCGTATCCTCAGTAGTGCTTTTACTCAACTCGGGACAGGCAAACTCATCATTCCCCTCATCCATCCCATGCCGTCATAGGTGAACACGATACCACCGTCCGCCTCAAGTATCCGCTGGCAAAGTACCCCCACTTGACGACCACAGATGCCCTGCACACGTTCATGACTACGTTCGGGCCCGTAGACAAGGACTCCATCGTGCTCTCCATGAAACCTCCCAAAAAGGCCGCACACAAGCCGCCCAAATACGCCACCGCCGCCGTCCCATTCAAAACGGTGGCAGACGCACACGCCGCGGTGTGCGCGTCTGGTCGCGCGGATCGTGGGATGGAGGACTTCGAGATCAACTGGATGGGCGGGTGC
>QLPC01003815.1:0-17157 GCA_003314055.1 Lactifluus hygrophoroides | reverse complement strand
ACATCTTGATACAGTCATCCATTTCCCGTGGTGGTTCCCTGGTGCTGGATTCAAGAAGGAAGCGGACATATGGACACTCAAGCTTGAGCAGTGCCGTGATGAGCCATATGAAGCCGTCAAGAGAGCTCTGGTGCGGATTGCGTCATACTCCATGATGGTCCCATTGTTTATCAAAAGTGGATCAGGAAGAAAACAGGGCATTGCCTTCGATCGCAACGTCACTGGTCACAAACCTTCCCGAAAATCCAACAGCGGAAGAAATTTTGATGACGAAAGCGTTACCCAGTATTATTTATCTTTGTACCTTATTTTTCAGGTTCTTCATGCGTGAATTTTGTGTGCTAAAGCTCCCTCTCTTGTTTTAGCGGGTATCGACACTGTACGCTGGCCTAGGATGCTCTTTTGACCGATTTAGTGCTGAGTGCCTCTGTCAGTCATCCTCTGGCCCTCAATTGTTCGTGCTCGCTATGGTCCTCTACCCAGAGGTACAAAGGCGCGCTCAGGAAGAGATGGACAGGGTTTTAGGTCATGGCCACCTTCCAAACTTTTGCGATGAAGACACCCTACCTTACGTCAAAGCCGTATACCACGAAGTGCGGCGGTGGTGCCCTCCAGCTCCACTCGGTTAGAACAACAATATATTTAATATCACCTTTATAATGTGCTCACGCTATTGGTCAATGTGCCAGCCGTTCCACATCGCCTTACTGAAGATGACGTCTACAATGGCTACTTTATTCCCGCTGGGTCCATGGTCTTCCCAAACGTTTGGTATGCTCTGATCTCCATTCCCTATCCTACATCTCTCACCCCATCGACGTCTTCCTCAACTCGTACCTGGTAGGGCGATGATGCACGATCCTACAACGTATACAGAACCAGATAAGTTCAAGCCCGAACGCTTTCTGGACCCCGTGACACCTGCGCCGCTTCCAGATGCCGTGTTTGGCTTTGGTCGTCGCATCTGCCCAGGCCGTCACATCGCACACGATGTCGTATGGATAACGATTGCGAGCATGCTCGCTACGTTTGAGTTTTTGCCCGCGACAGATGATGAGGGACGTCCCGTTCCTCCTGCTCAGGAATTCGCCATCACATCATCGTTCGTCTTGTGAGCCCATGCCAGTTCTTCCGGGGGGTGGCGCTATATGACTTATGATGATTTAACAGGGGTCCGAGTCCGTTCAAGTGCAAGATCAGACCACGGTCTGCAATTGTGAAGGAAATGATCCTCTCGACGCTTCAAGATTAATTACACCCATTCAAGTTCTCGTCAGGTCCTCGTATTCCTGGCCCTCCAGTTGTTGTAATTTAGTTCATCGGTGCTTGGTTGAATGCTATGTTTTGCTACGTTGAATCTTTCTGTTATCCAATTACACGTTTTATCGTTGGTTCTCACTATTTCGTTTTTGTTCTGCTGGATGATCTGGTCCCGTTAGTGGCTTGTGTTGTGGGGCTGCAATTATCATATTGCTTGACGTTCCGGCAAGAACCACCTTCCGGTCCTCGCTGCGTGGACCATCTCATCTGACTGTTCCACCCTCCGACTCTCCCCTACTCGTCTGACTTGCATTGTGACTAATTTCGACCCTTAACTGAACTAGCCGTTTTAATGGAGGTCGCCACTGCGGACAACCTGAAAGGCAACAAGCGATTTAACAGGCATGTTATCGCGACTGACATGAGTCGAGAAACGAGGGGAAAACTGGAGTATCACCCATTAGCCCGTACAGGTACCACTACAGTACTGTACAAACGTCTCGAATACCTTGACTTACCTACACTTCCATAAATACAGAAAGCCCTTCAGTCCGTCTCTAGAGCCATAAACGACTATGTCTGGCTTACCGACGCAAACCACGATGCACGAGAGACTTAATAAAACCCTAAACAACTTCCTCACACAAAAACACATCTCCGATATCACGGCGACTTTTGCCAAGGCCGCTCCCACCTCGCCCGAACTTTTCAACACACGCACGGATGTCCAACTCAGGAGTATCGTGCACACACTGAACTCGCTGGAACAGACAGTCAAAGGCTTCAAAGGCCAACCCCCCACTTCCAACGCCTGGGACACCCTACAGAAAAGCATCGCAAACTCCCCACTCCCGAACATATGCTGCGGCAGCAGCACCCAAGCCGGTTAGACCATCGATAGTGGTCAGTACTAACCAGCTCGGGACTTACTCAGGCGAATACAGGGCCCCCTGTAATGGCCACAGCCGATGGAACTCTCCCAGTCATCAATGAGGAGCTGGGAAGCCTGTCGCGGTACCACCAAGTACATATGGCCGCCGCAAGGTGGACTCAAATTGGCAACCTGGTGATCACAGCAGGAAACCTAAACATCGCCAGCCAACTCCAACAAGTCACTCCCACCGTTGTCAGCGCCCTCACAGCGAACCTCTCAATAGATGTCACCACATCCCCACCACCACCCACTAGGGTCAATGTCAAATGGTCCAAACTTCTCATAAACAGAGTACCCACAGGAGTCACCGACACCCGAGGCGAAGCCTACCGCTCCGAGGTGTACCATGAGGCACTCGCTTCTGAGAACGCCACCTAACCCAACTCTTACCCTAATGGGTCTTCTTCTTCGCTCGTAGTGGCTTTCGAAGATCCGGACGGATCGAGGCTCCAGTCGCCCCTAGCAGCAGGGTAGTACCTATACGCATTTGGTACAAGGGTAACCGTCCGCAAGTGGAAGCAGCGGCACCCCTCACGTAATTCCTATCCTGATGCACCAATTCCCGAAGGATGACACCCTTGAACACTGGCCCGACCCTTACCTCCAGGCAAGTCACCGCCAACCCCCCGCACAGCAAGCCGCAAGAAAGAGCTTGGAATGAACCCTCGAGGAGGGTGACCCGTTCTGGAAGGAAGTAGAAGTACAGTGATCGCAACGCGGACATCTTAGGTACTCAACTAATACCCGACCCTACTTACCACACTATCCCTGCAACCCTTCCCCGCCTTTGACAGTTCGGGGGTACCTTATTTTGTTAGAATAGTCCCACACCCTCACTACATACATACAAACTGTCCCTTCAGGTCCGTGTAGTTGTAGTGCTACGTAGTCTGAGGTGCCGGCACTCCAAAGTCATCAGGAAAATCACACTTTTTATTTCAACTTTTTTGGCTTTTTGGCTTTATAATAGTCACTCCTAAAGTTGAAAGTTTGTTAAGTAAAATAGCATCATCAAGGTGCCATGTAAAGTTGAAAAGTTAGAAAAGTTAATAAAGTTGGTAAATTAATGCCTGTTAGTTAGTTCATGTGCATGATAGTCAATGAAATGATTCACAAAATAAGACTTAAAAAAATGCTGGCATGACTTTATGTCTTGATTGATCTTTTTGGTACTTTACAAACTTTACATTACTTTTTTGACTTTCCTAGCCTTACAGCCAATCTCTGCACTGTAACTTTTCAGGGGAGGGGGCCTAGCCAAATGGCTTTTCACTTTTTGACTTTATTGACTGTATACTGTCTTTATAAAGCTCAGAAATTTTTTTGTGAATTTGCTGATGCAAGGAATATTTAAAAAAAGTACAAACATTGATCCGCATCACAAGATATGCAGTTACATATGTCTAGGCTCCAGGGAAGCCACATTCGAAAGCTCGTAACTTAAGATGTGAGCAAATTACGCGATTACTAGTAGAGCCGAGAGTTCATACAACTTACCATTGCAAGTCTGACTCGCCACTAGGCCCTAACGGCTTTGTATCGGGCCTCTCCTCCATTATCTTTTCATATTTTTAAATAGAGCCCTGTCATTCCCCGCACCGCATGAGAGATGAAATTTGGTGAAATTGTAGCCATACCGTGACCGCTTTGGTTCGTTGACTGGGCGTCGAGACGTTGAGCGCTTGAGCAGCTTGAGCACTAGTTGATAATTGATGACATAATGCTATATTCGTCATCAATAAATGTTGTTCAACAACGACAACGTTCAAACAGACCGACTTACATATGATGCCTGGGCGCCCACTCTCGATATATACCCCGTGGACCAAGCTACCTTATTGGTCGGCGACATCTGGATGCCTCATTGCCTTATTGAGTGGATTCTCATGCTCAAGTCGTTGCCATCCTGGTCCTATTAATAAGTACTTCTCTGCGCAGCACTCGTGAACACTCTCACCCATCTATCGAAATGCCTTTCACCCTCTTCCAACTATTCACTGCCTCAATTATTTCCACTTTCCTGTACCTACTGTTGCGCAGAAAGCGAATGCCCCCATTTCCGTACCCTCCGGGACCCAAGCGTCTGCCGCTCATTGGGAACTTACATAACATACCTTCCAAATTTCCATGGCTCACATACGAAAAGTGGGGAAGGGAGATGGGTAAGTTCATACCATTGCCAGATGAGGTGTGAGGTTCATCGTTCGTTGAAAATGGTCAGGGTCCGACATCCTCCATGCGGGACTTCTAGGGATGCACCTGGTCGTCCTGAACTCTGAGAAAACTGCGAAGGATCTTCTCGACAATCGATCGTCGATATACTCTGATAGGTGTGTGTGAGTCAATCTGCGCACAATCTGACCTGCCCTTACACTTGGTGCCTATAAGACCCGAAATGAAGGCTATGACTGAATTGTGAGGCGTGTGCGATGGCGATAACTCAGACCTTGTTGACGATAGAATTCAGACTCGATCCAGAGAAATGGATATACGGATTTTTCCCATACGGCAACAGATGGAGGACCTGGCACAAGGCATTCAACGCGCAACTCCAACCAACCGTTGTTCGTCAGTATCATCCGATAGAAGTGAAAGGTGTTCGACAGTTGTTGAGAAACTTGTCTGACACTCCGCAAGATTTCATGAAGCACCTTCGTTAGTGCGTCGCAATCTATTCTGTGCATTCCACAGTGTCCCCTGAACGGTTCACTTTAGCATGACTGGTCAGATCAGCATGTCAATTGCGTACGGCTTCGATATAACCCGGGATGACCCACTTATTGCCCTTGCGGACACGGCACTTCAAGGCATACTTGTCGCCAATGAGAAGGGTCGCATGTTCAACTTGGTACCGTTTCGTACGTCGAATCAATTCAAGACTGAGAAACGTCTGTGATATCTCGATACAGTTATCCACTTCCCTTGGTGGTTCCCTGGTGCTGGTTTCAAGAAGGAAGCAGGCAAGTGGAAGCACAAGCTTGAGCAGTGCCGCGATGAACCATATGAAGCCGTCAAGAGAGCTCTGGTGCGCATTGTATCGTATCCGTGGTAGTCCAACTATTTCTCAAAGCGGATCAGGAAGAAAACAAAGCAATGCCTTCTATCGCAGCGTCACTGATCACAGAACTTCCCGAAAATCCAACAGCAGAAGAAATTCTGATGTCGAAAACATTACCTAA
Source organism: Lactifluus hygrophoroides (assembly GCA_003314055.1). Classification (NCBI taxonomy): domain Eukaryota; kingdom Fungi; phylum Basidiomycota; class Agaricomycetes; order Russulales; family Russulaceae; genus Lactifluus; species Lactifluus hygrophoroides. Next base: position 11,784 of record QLPC01003815.1, on the reverse strand, counting down.
CACCGTTTATTCTGGTACCTTATTCCTCTTTCAGACGTGAATTTTGAGTGCTTAAGCTTACTGCCTCGTTTAGGAGGTATCGACACGGTATGCTTGATGCTCTTTCGACTTAATTTAGCACTGAGTGCTTTCGTCAGTCATCCTCTAGCCTTCAATCGTTCGTGCTCGCTATGGTCCTCTACCCAGAAGCACAAAGGCGCGCTCAAGAAGAGATGGACAAGGTTTTAGGTCATGGCCATCTTCCAAACTTTGGCGATGAAGACGCCCTACCATACGTCAAAGCCATATACCACGAAGTGCAGCGGTGGTGCCCTCCAGCTCCATTCGGTTAGAACAACAGTATATTTAATGTCCCCTTTGTAATGTGCTCACGCTATTGGTCAATGTGCCAGGCGTTCCGCATCGCCTTACTGAAGATGACGTCTACAATGGCTACTTTATTCCCGCTGGGTCCATGGTCTTCTCAAACATTTGGTATGTTCTGATCTCCATTCACTATTCCACGTTTCTCACACCATCGATCCTTCCTGCGCTCACCCGGTAGGGCGATGATGCACAATCCTACCACGTATCCGGAGCCAGAAAAATTCAAGCCCGAACGTTTTCTTGACCCCGTGACACCTCCACTGCCAGATGCCGTGTTCGGGTTTGGCCGTCGCATCTGCCCAGGCCGTCACTTCGCGCACGATGTTGTATGGATGGCAATGGCGAGCATGCTCGCTACGTTTGAGTTTTTGCCCGCAACAGATAACGAGGGACGTCCCGTTCCTCCTTCTCAGGAGTTCGTCTCAGGGCTCTCCTTGTGAGACTTTGCCTATTTTTACGTCACAGCGATATTTGGTTAACGATGATTTGATAGGAGTCCGAGACCTTTCAAGTGCACAATCAGACCGCGGTCTACAACTGTGAAGGAAACGGTGCTCTCGATGCTTCAGGATTGATTGCATCTACATACTTTCGGTTTGCGTTGTCTTGGCCAGCTGGTCGGAATTTAGCTCATGGACATTCGGTTGGATACCGTTGTACGGTGATAGGCTTTATGGTTGGCTTGGACTCTGCACCTCGGGAATGAGATTGTTTCGAATGTCTGTGTGCTGACAAGGCAAAGCAAGAGGTGACTTCGCAGACAGATTCTCACGACATACGAGACTTGGGAAAAGAAGGGGTAATATTAGAGTATTATTCACCAGCCTGTACCGTACTGTGCAACCCGTTAGCGCGTTAGCTTTCATGTTGATCCGCACCACAGGGTTTGCATGATTATGCCCATGCTCTAGAACAACCCGATCTGAAAACTCGTGAGATGTAAGTTCCATTAAGAGCCGGGAGACCCTATTAGACTACGGGTAGTGACAATACCCCACTGGCATGTGACTTAACCGAAAACGGAGAAGTGGTCCCAACTAAAGTTAAGAGAAGGCCCTGGGGGCACGGAAACTACTGGAAGCCATTCTACTCATAAAAATGGGTTTGCTTGATACAATCACTGAGAGGAAGGGATATGTAGATATAATCCAGTCTTCGCACGGTGGTGCGGCACGTTCTCATCCAGACGTGATATTGGCGGTCGTCGAATCATCAGAGCATCTCAGTAGATCTCAGTCCTTGTCTTTGCTTTCGCGCCCCGCGCCCGCTGGCACATGGACTCCTCCAAATTGTTTACCTTGCTTCAAGTTAAGGTCCCTCATATCTAGCGGGGTCGTCCTGTGTACGAGGAAACCGGCGCACGCACCGTGTGCGTGGCCGAAAACCGTCCCCCATGGTCCCGCGCCGATGCTCGGGAAGAGTTCCAATGCTGCTGAATGGACAACGTGACTTCGTCGTTCCGCTAGCGGAGATGATCATGTTCCGGCAGGTGTCTAAGCATATTTGTGCCGTGAGGCGTGGGGTTGTTCCCGAATGTGACGCGGTCGTTGGTCAGTGGAGGAGAGGAAATCGCCAAGACAACCATGTAGACACGATCGCGTGCACATTCCTGTGGACACGGTGGCACCGTCTTCCATGACTGCTTTAAATGAAGTACTTTTGCAATGTCGTGTTGGCTTCTGCAAGGCTATTTGCAAGAAGTTGCAGCGCTGCGAGCTGGCCGTCAGCTTGGAAGGTTCAACAACCAGCCACGTGATCGTGAATTCAGCGGTCTCGCTTCCGCCCCGAATCGCTCGTTGTTTGCTACCATTTTCCCCCCTCTCTCTCAGCCAGCGATAATGTAATAGATTCTGATAATTTTGCGTGTTGATATCACGGAACCTACGCGGTATATTAAAGTTACTCGTTGACGACTTTGAAAGATCACAGAAACCTGGCCAGAATGACTGCGTCTCTGTTACGGAGTGTTCATGCCCGGTTAGATCAGACCAGGTAAGTTTCTCATATTACGGATTTCATGATAGACGACGATACGGTGGCCATCTCGATTCTTGACCGTGATGCCTTGCAACTGGCAAATGCAATCATAGCCTTGCAATTCTAGACCATGATTATGCTCGCTGACATTGGCCACATCATCGGTTTATAATGTTGCAACCTGTCCGATGGATGTGTGTAGCGGGACACCAAGCCATGAAGCTTTTATCTGCGAAACACGAGACCAGCGTGGTAAAACACGAGGCGGGGCAGAGGGCAGTGGCGTCACGAAATGGCAAGTCTAGGACAGAGAGTATTAGGCAGCTCCGAGGATAACAGAAACGCCGATCTTTCAAAGAAGTGCGCATATCGTCCTCCAACATCTACCAATACAACTTCTCATCTAACTTAGTTTCCATCTACCCGTGATATGAGTACTCCTAAACACACTCCTTTTCAAGCCCTTTTTCGGGCTGCTTGCGATGAATACGAGGACCGGTCAGGGACAGACATCATTGACCATCCCCTCGGCAAACAACTCCAGACATGCAACTCATTCGCATCCCTCATCGACCTTGTTCATGGCCAAGCGCGAGTCTTCCAAGATTTCCAACAAAGCGGCGACAAGGTGATCCTATCCCTTAATATGTCCGTACTCGTGTGACATTCGAGTCTATCAGGTCGTCACGGACGGCGGTGGGAGCTTCGATGGGCTCCTCAGCCTTTTCGAGTCCATTGCCATCTTTCTTCACCGCCTTGATATCTATATCAACATCCCTCCTACGGCAGCCATGAGAGAAATCGTGGTGAATATCATAGTCGAGCTACTATCCGTGCTTGCTCTGGCAGGTAAAGAAATGAGGCAAGGACCACTGCGTGAGTTGCTCCTCTAATAGATTACATAACTACATGGAACGCAGAGACAATCGGAAAGAAATTCCTAGAAGGCGTTGAGACAGCGCTGCAGAAGCTGGATAGATTAAGCCAGCACGAAGCTCAGTCGACAGCAGCGCAGACCCTACAAGTTGTCAACGATCTTGTGCAAAGTGTAAAGGTTGTTGTGCAAGGTAAGAATCACACTTCACTCGGAGTCTCCTGACATCCATCTCGTTAGACCGCAAGGCATCTGCAGACGCCACCCAGGAGACATTAAGTACGTTTGGTTGGCATGAAAAGGTGATCAGTGCTATATCTGATCGGGTACCAGTGATCACGCGACAAATTGCGATTGACATGAACGATTCAAAACGTCTGTCATATCCGAGTGAAGCTACTGCTGACCAGTGATGTTGAGGCTGTACCACAGGTGACCAGTTTCAGCAAGACGTTCAGCGTTGGTTGTCTCCCCCAGATCCATGGGAAAATCACAGCGCTGTGTCGAAAGCTCACCACCAAGGAACCGCAGCATGGTTCATCCAAGGTGACACTTTCACCAAGTGGAAAGCGTCCGGTTCCCTGTTATGTATTCATGGAAAACGTCGGTGTCTCTCACCCACAGTTCTCAACGATTGCAAGGGACTGATCAATTGCTATAGCGGGTTCAGGGAAGAGCGTCCTTTGGTATGGTACCTTATCATTATTTTCTCATCAGAGAAATTCATTTGTTGGCAAGTTCTGCGATAATCGAGGACATCGACTCTATACAAAAGGCCGGATTAGCGTCATTCGCTTTCTTTTATTTCGACTCGAGGGACAACAAAAAGAAGGACCTCCGCAGTTTGCTCTCCTCGCTCCTTTTCCAACTTTATTACCAGTCCGACTCGTACTTTGAGATTCTTTCCGATCTCTATTCAGGACACCGGCGTGGTTCGCAATATCCCAGTGACACCGCACTTACGCAATGTCTAAAGGAGATGCTGAATTTACCGAGACAAGCTCCAATCTACATCATCATAGATGGTGTTGACGAATGTCCGAGAAATTCTGGTATTCTGTACCCTCGCGACGAGGTCCTGATGCTTGTGGAGAAACTTGTTGGTCTGCAACTATCGAACCTTCATATCTGCATCACCGCTCGTCCCGAGATCGACATCGAAACTATCATCCACCCATTATCGTCTCATTCTTTTTCTCTTCATGACGAGAGGGGGCATAGGCAAGACATTGTCGACTATATCAAGTATGTTGTGAACTCAGACCTGGGAATGCGAAGATGGAGAATGGAGGACAAACAACTTGTCATCGATACGCTTTCGCAAAAAGCTAATGGGATGTAAGTTGTCAGTACCGCCTGTGATTGGTAATGATCGCTCATACTTGAAACTACAGATTCCGGTTGGTTGCATCCCAGTTGCACGTCCTTCGCAGCTGCCTCCCTCAACGCATCCCACGTGTTTTGGATGAAATTCCGGCGACAGTTGATTAGCATGTCCTACAGAATGTTCTTTACACAATTTAGGAATAAAGCTGCCTTCTTCTACATACATTGTGGTGTCTTCTCACTGCCTTCTTGTTGGAGAGTTTATAGAATTGTTCGCTGTCAGCTTCGATGCAAGACCCCTTCCCGAACTGAAAGCGGGGTGTCACATGGAAGATCAAGAACTATCAACGTGCCCTGGTTTACTCGCTGTTGTTGAAATGAACACTTAGAGGATTAAGGTGCGGTTCCTCGCAACCGTGACCTCCCTGGCCATGGCAGGAGGCGCACCACGGCATTGCCACATCAACATGTCACGTGCACTTTTGCAGAAACGTGAATAAAAAATATTATAAATTAGCAATTCTTGTCTTTTGAAACCTCACCCTGACCTCCAAGATCATTTTGCTACTATGTCGTTGATGTGCGGGAGAACAACAGAAGCATGCATACAGTGTGATGACTCGAAGCATGTTTTATGGAGCCATTCCCCATTCCAAGGGCGTTGGTGCAACAACAGCCGGGGCGCCCATTCTTGGTGCCTGTTCGCAATTAACTTATTAACCTAATTTGGCTGGGAGTCTGCGGGCCTTATTGCCTTCACGTGGGCGGCTGCTTGCAAGCCTACGCCTATTGGTGGTTCCAGCCCTCTTGTGCAATCCGCGAACGCTCTTAGCCTCCAATCGAGATGCCTTTCACCCTCTTTCAACTCTTCATTGCTTCCCTCATCCCCTCTGTTCTGTATCTCCTATTGCGCAAAAAGCGAGTCACCCAACTTCCCTACCCTCCCGGTCCTCAGCGTCTGCCATTCATTGGGAACCTACACAAGATTCCTTTCAAATATCAATGGCTTACATACGAAAAGTGGGGAAGGGAGACAGGTGAGCTCATGCGTGTATATCGCCGCGAGATGGGACTTAGGTGGTTCACCGAAAATGATTAGGGTCCGACATCGTCCATGCAGAGCTGTTTGGGACGCATTTAGTCGTTCTGAACTCCGAGAAAGCCGCGAAGGATCTTCTCGACAGGCGATCATCTATATACTCTGATAGGTGTGTGGTGTCAACGTGAGCACCATCCTGCCTGACTTCACGCTTGGTACCTATCAGACCGCAATTGAAGTCCTTGACCGAATTGTGAGCGTTACGCGATGGCAATAACTTGAATTTGTTGACGATACTGTGCAGACTTGACGCAGGTAAATGGGTTTTCAGCCTTTTCCCATACGGCAACAGATGGAGGATCTGGCACAAGGCATTCTACGCGCTACTCCAGCCAGCGGTAGTTCGTCGATATCATCCAATAGAAGTGAAAGCAGCTCGACAATTGTTGAGAAACTTGTTCGACACTCCACAAGACTTCCTAAAACACCTCCGTTAGTGCGTTGGAAACTGCTCTTTACACGCCTCGATGTCCCTAAGTAATTCACGCTAGCATGACCGGCCAGGTCACCTTGTCAATTGCGTATGGCTTCGATGTAGCTCCGCGAGATGACCCACTCATTGCCCTTGCGGATGCGGCACTTCAAGGCATAATTGTCGCTCAAACAAAAGGCCGCATATTCAACCTAGTTCCATTCCGTGAGTCGAATCAGCTCAAGACCGAGCAACGTCGGTGATATCTTGATACAGTTATCCACTTACCGTGGTGGTTTCCGGGTGCGGGTTTCAAGAAGGATGCAGACATGTGGAAACGCAGGCTCGACCAGTGTCGTGATGAGCCATTCGAAGCCGTGAAGAGAGCTCTGGTGCGCATTGTATTGTAACCTGTGGTATTCTGATTATTTCTCAAAAGTGGATCAGGAAGAAAATAAGGCGATGCCCTCCATTGCAACGTCAACAATCACAGAACTTTCCGAAAAGTCAACATCAGAAGAGATCCTGATGGCAAAAGCTTTGCCTAGCTCTGTTTATCTTGGTATTATATTCCACTGCATACGAGAAATATGAGTGCTAAAGCTCACCCATAACGTCTAGCGGGAATCGACACTGTAAGCTCGACCTTTTTTCAACACAAGTTAGCCCTGATCATGAGGCCTTTTGTCAGTCAACTGCTGGCATTCAATCGTTCGTGCTCGCTATGGTCCTCTACCCAGAGGTACAAAGGCGTGCTCAAGAAGAGATGGACACGGTTTTAGGCCACGGTCACCTTCCCAACTTTGAAGACGAAGACACCCTACCCTATGTCAAAGCTGTATTCCACGAAGTGCTGCGATGGGGCCCGCCAGGCCCACTCGGTTAGCAAAATTATATGCATAGTCATCTTTGCAATCCCGCTCACGTGACTGCTCGCCGTGCCAGGTATTCCCCATCGCCTCACAGAAGATGACGTCTACAATGGCTACTTTATTCCCGCGGGTTCCCTTATCTTCCCAAACGTTTGGTAGGCCAGCATCCCCGAGTCTTCCTTTCCCATCCTACGTTTTTCATGCCATTATTTTTTCCGTTACTCACCTGGTAGGGCAATTTTGCACGATCCTACCACGTATTCAGAGCCAGGTAAATTCAAGCCCGAACGCTTCCTAGACCTAGACCCCGTGGCACCAGAACCACTTCCAGATGCTGCGTTCGGATTCGGCCGTCGCATCTGCCCAGGACGCTACTTTGTGCGGGACGTCATGTGGATAGCGATGGCGAGCATGCTCGCCGCGTTTGAGTTTTTGCCTGCGACGGATGCAGAGGGGCATCCCGCACCTCCTGCGCAGGAGTTCATGTCGTTGTTCGCCTCGTAAGTGACAGTTTTTTTGGGGGCGAGAAGGCTATCTGACTTACGGTGATTTGACAGGGGTCCGATGCCGTTCAAGTGCACGATCAGACCGCGCTCTGAGGTCGTAAAGGAAATGGTGCTCTCGACGCTTCAAGACTGATTACAGTCACTCTCTTTGGGCCTCCGTATACGCGGCCCGCTTGTTGTAAGTTAGCTCATCCGAGTCTGCATTCGGTTGAGTGCTGTTGTTTTCGCTACATTGAGTTTTGCTGTTGTGCACAATTACATGCTTTATCGCTGGCTTCGACGATGTCTTAGGTCGTGATCACGGGCATGGCATGAGTTTATTTCGAGTATTGTGTGTTCCTCTCACATCCATCCTGCGCGTGGTGGCCTACTAAAACGACCTATTTGTAAGTTCTGGTGTCTCCCATCACTCATTTCGTGACGATTTGTCGATCATTTTGACTCTCCACTGAGTTAATCATTTCGGCGGAACTGTGCCAGGGGCAACCTGAAAAAAATAGGTGATTGCGTATCCTATTCCCACTATAGACAAAAGAAGGGAATACTGGAGTATCATAACTTAGCTTGCACAGCACGGTACGTACAGATTACTTCCACGTTGATCCGCATTACAAAACTGCCCCAAATTATGTCTATTTTCCAATTACGATCCGAAAGTAGTCATCTCCTACAGTAATAGGTTCAACTACAGCCAAAGGAGAAGGCACAGAGTAGCTCTGCGGAGCGCGCAAGACACTTCGCGTTGGGTGGCAGTCGTATCATCATAAATATACCTTTACAGGACTCATCGGATATCAGCCGGATAAGAGCGTCAAAGGGAAGCGATATGAAGCCAATCACGATGGAGATAGTCTCCCTGCTGCAATGCGAGCGAGTTGCTGACAAGCAACACCAAACTACACATGGGTGACATAGACGACAGCAACTGTTCGGAAGAGTCAGCAACGTCAAAGAAGCTGATGAAGAAGCTGAATGACAAACCAATAAAAATAAATTACCGATTGTCTAGAATACCTTCACAAACTTTCAACTTTCGGTCCATGCTGCGGTGTTGAGCGAGTTGAAAACCAGGGTGAAGACAAATATGCCGAAGAATAACGTCTGGATAGTACGATCCGGATGAGCTTGTAGCGCAAGATCACCGACACGTTGGGGCCTTAAAATCTGGGAGCCAAAAATGTAGAGGAGAAGGATGGTGATGATCTGATAAGCCGACCGGCCAACGATCTGCCTAATCCTGCAAATGGACGACAGCGGATTGGGCCCATGCTTGAACGAAGCTGGCGTCGCGAGGTCCATAGCTAGTGAAAAGGCGGCGGAGACGTCGGAGATAGCGAAGAACCACAGTAGCTGTGCGACATCCAGCAGCGGTGAGGCTAGATGCGACGATGCTAGCATCGTGGTAAAGACGGCGGCTTTGGCTGAGAGTTGAAATTGTAAAAACTTGCACGCGGAATCGTTCAAACGGCGGCCCCACACAACGACCTTGGCGATCAAAGAGAAGTTATCATCCGTCAAGATGATGTCTGATACTTCTTTGGCTACTTCGCTGCCCGAGATGCCCATGGAAAGACCGACATGGGCGGCTTTGAGAGCTAGTCCGTCATTCGTACCATCGCCGACGACACAAACAACCTCGTCTAATTCCTTGAGCGTTTCGACTAACAGGCGCTTGTCCTCGGGATTGGATCGCGCAAGGACCTGTAGCCGCGGAACGATGGCCTTCATCTCATCTGGCGGCAATTGGCGAAATTCAGCTCCCTCTAGGACAATGCCTCCAGGGGTGTAGATGCCACATCGCTCGGCGATCGACTGTGCGGTGACCACGTTGTCTCCTGTACACATTTTCACACGAACGCCGGCCTGATGACAAGCGGCCACGGTTTCTCTGACACCTTCACGTAGAGGATCCTCGATGGCAACGATGCCAATCAGGGTAAGATCGGTCGCCAGGTCATAGAATTCAACCTGTCCAGATCGATCAGGCATCGTGTACTCGAACCGGGTAAATCTCACTTGCCATGCTATCGCGCACCATCCTCGCCCCCTTTGGGGGCCAATGACTGAAGTCGCGATAGCACAACGCAATCGTGCGCAGTGATTGAGACGCATAAGATGAGATCGTGCGCGAAAAATTGTCCTTTTCGAACACCCCGATCGGCGCAGTCTCGACTTCGCGGCTCGGAGGGCCGTTTGCTGTGTCCCGATGCACAACCACACAGCGCGTGCATTTGTGCGTCAGAACCTCGCTCGCACCTTTGATATATAAGCGGTGATCCCCATCCGGAAGTCGTACGACGCATCCCATGAACTTGTGGTCGCTCGAGAATGGAAACGTCTGAATGACACTGGCAGCGTCGCGAGTAGCCTTGTAGCTCGCCCAACCGAGCTCCTTCGCAAACTTCAATAGCGCTGTTTCTGTCTTGTTGCCAAAAAATGTGGCCCCACCACTTTTAGGGTCTACGACTTCCAATGCGGTTGAATTGATGGCAATAGAAGCGTTGAATAGCCCTGCTAGTTGGGAGGTGAGCGCCAAACCAAGGCTGGACAAATCGACTACAAAGTCCTTTGGGTTCCTCTCTTCGCTATCTGCACATTCGTGTTTCTTGCCGAGCTTGCGGACAAACCTGGCGTGCGTGCCTATGGAGCCAGCCACGACGGTCATCTCGTTCCGGGTGAGCGTTCCAGTCTTGTCGGTGCAAATAACTGAGGTATTCCCCATGGTTTGACATGAACCAAGTGTGCGGATCAGCAGATTCTCCTTTATCATTCGTTTCATGGCGAGAGCCGAGGCTAACGTAGTGGCAAGAGGCAGTGCTATATTCAACAATGTGACGTTAAAAGTGGTGTTTCTATGAAGTGGTGAGGGAAGTACCAGCCATGGCGACAATAAGAAATCGCACGGAAGTGACATCATTCTCATTCCGCGTCCTTTGAGATAATGGTAAGCGTTTTCTGCCACCGGAAGTAAGATCTTAGAGTCACCTCTCGAGTTCGCTAGTATTGATATAGAGATGAGCCCATATCGCGAGGAATACAGAAGGGCCGAGGATCATGGCGACTGCTCTGGCAAAGTCATTCAGCGAAGGCTGGGAAGTCGTCTTCTCCAAGTCATCGCGCAGGGCTAGTCGTAAATTCACGTCAGGAAGCAGAGAGAACACAGGGGAAAGAGCCGAACCTAGTATGATGCGGCCATTAAGACTATTTCTTCCAACGGCGAGTACTAAGTAAGAGCCATTTCCTTCGAGAACTTTACTACCACCGATGGCGATTTAGCTCTTTTGACAGAGCCATTCCGAACTGTCGGGCGTCGAGTTGCTGAGGTCGAGCTCCGCGAGCTGTCTATTCCTGATTGCGATACACTCTTCAACGGAGGCCTTCGTGCTTGCATCCGCATCGCCCGTTATGCCAGATTCATCGCAAAGCATGTTGTCACCTGAAAGGAAGATCCCGTCACACGGAACAACCTCACCCGGCTCCAGAAGTACCACGTCACCCACGACTACCTGTTGTGCGGGAATTTGCTGCCTGATGCCGTCACGCACGACTTTGATGAGGCGATCATCTCGGCTTTCATTGAATGCCTTGAACCGTTTCCGCTCTTTCCAGACGTTTGAGAGGCCGATGAAGACAGCTAGGATAGCAATAACGGCAGCGGTTCCCTCAGCCCAATCCACGAGGGAACCCTTAGCGAGGGTAGCAAAAAACTGTTGGAAAAGACCTGTGACTGAAAGTATAGCGGCAACCAAAAATAGTGCCAGTAGACGCGGAAAAAACGCTAATATCAGGCTTGGGGTCCAGGGATCACGGTGGGTATACTCACTAAGACTTTATCTCTGAATGTCGGTAAAAGGCTCTTCCTTTGATTCAGAGGCAGGACGTTTTCACCAAGAACGAGTTGTCTATCCTCCTTGGATGCGCTATTCGGGCGCTTCGGGAAAGATGCGAGTACAACGTCAGGGGGGGTGCGACCAAGATCGCCAGCCAGTGTGGCCTTGACATTCAAATTCTGGGGGGTTGTGTCACGGGTGTCGAGCGATGGGGGTGAGCTGGACCCCGAATCCAATCCAAGATAAGAGTGAGGCTCTATGCTCGTACTCTGGCCACGGTCTTGCGTAGGCGATGGAAGAACGCCTGAGGGCATTTGGCTCACGTTTTCTTCCACATTGTTATCGCGCAGCAATATCCTATGTTCTAAATGATTAAGGCCAGCACCTGAGAGAGAGGTGGTCACTGGTCAGTACAACAGAGGGCAGCGAAGATCAAGTGAAGCTCACGTAATGCATCGGCACGGGAATGACCCAAAATTGGGACCGTGGGAGAGGCTGCCAAGGCCGAGCGCAGCCGGGCTG
>QLPC01003814.1:31595-48314 GCA_003314055.1 Lactifluus hygrophoroides | reverse complement strand
ACCCGGGATCTTCTCTCAAGTATGGGCGGTCGCGACCTAGTACGCCGTCGTCTCTGGCCAGAGGATCTCCAGTTCTGGGTTCCGCACCTCTTCTCGGTCCGGCCATAGTTTACACTCCGCGACCCAAGCGGCACCCCTCTCGCCCTACTGTCCGCTTGCTGTCGGTAATGAGTAAATGTTGGGACGACGATACGGAGAAGGAAGTTCAGTGGACGATCAGGGATGGACTTTTGGGAGGGCGGTTGATTGAGCGAGAGCGCGTCGACATTTGGGGCCATCTCCGCTGTGCGGTTCATGACGTGTGGCCTACTCTGCACAAGTGGATCATGGCCCACGTACCGGAGCGGATGGACGCGTCCTCGTTTGACGACGCGGAACCTCTCCGAGCCGGCTATTTCGACTGGATAGTCGACCCGAACCTTGCCCAGAAGAAGTCTTCTACTGACCGAATCGGATTTTCCAGTACGCGTTACTTTAACCAGATCTGAATTCTGTCTCACAGCATAGCTGACTTTTTCCCAACTGTTAGTGTCTGCCGAGGCCTTTGAGAGTGCCATCGCAATCATACAACAGCTCGCCGTCAGACGTGACTGTGACAACGTCTTTGATCAACTCCTCAAGGCTGACGTCAACCCTTTCTTCTTGATCTATGCATTTGCCGATTCCGAAATTGCTCTTCCTAGAGGATTTAGCCGACAACTCTTCTGGAAGCACCTCGACGCTATCCTCAGCTTCCAACACTGGAAGGGCCTCGATTACACTCGTGACCTCGCGTCCGGCAGCATCGGCCCGCGCCGTGCTACCCTCACGAGGTTCCACTTTTCGCGACAGGAAGATCCGGAGGACGTCGTGGGCAAACTCGCCACGCTCAATCAAACCGGTAAAATTCCCCAGCCGGATCCGCTTGACCTTCCCACGCACGAGTTGCGCCTGTGCATCCACCACAACTGTTGGGACGCGCGATCCGAGGACAACACGTTCTGGTCCCAGGCGTCCAAAGTGGACGAAGAAGACATCGTCGCGTTCGCGCTGATCGACGTCTTTGCGCGCTGGCTCCCGCGCTGGCGTAACGGCATCCTCACGGTTTGTACTCGCGACGTCCGCCTCATGTGGGGCATCCGCGGCGACCTCCCCGGCTTGTGGCGAGTAGTGCACGGAGTGTGTGCTGTCTACCGCGTTGTGCTCCGCGTGAAGTTCCTCGAGTCACCTCAAGGCTCGTTCTATCCGTCCCGACACCGCGTAGAGATGGGGTCCCTCGCACCTCCGCACGATTCGACTGTTGTCGGTGTAGTCTCGAGGGAGCTTGTGAAAAATCTGTCTACTGACAAGCCGTCGTACAAGGCCATGCTGCTCCACCTCATGGGGTAAAGGGGGGGCACTTCTTCAATTCGCGCCGGGCAGGTCCCCGCGTGTACCAGGAACAGCTTCTATCATCAGAAGATTTCCAACACACTCCTTGCGCATCGTAATTATTGTGGCCCACGGCATTGATCGACTAAACGCTGGGTTACTTCAGGAATTCTATGATAGGGTAATCTTAATAACAAAAGTATCGCTTACTCGCTTAGCAGTTTAATTAATACGTTAGAAAGTGTATCGTGATTCAGCGTGTTTTACATGTATATCCAACTGCATGCAATGCCATAACAGCCATCCATAAGAAGCATGAAATTTAAAATTGGCAGGCGCAGGTTGTGGGATATTTCAAGGCTTGGCGGCGCTTGCAGCAATGAATAGCGCATAGCCTGGGACTTTGTCACAGAATTGATGATAGAGAAGTGATCCAATCGCCTGTCGGAAAAGTCAACCAAGGCGGGCCTGGGGCACACGATCAAACGCACGTCTAGTTGAATATTCATCATGGTTGAGCGCTTCCGGGTCTGCCCGTCGTGGCCATCACGTCTAATTTGAATTGAAGCTGCCGCTTGTCAAAGTCAGTCCTTTCCATCAGGTCCGCGAGAAGCCGATTTCGGATGAATAAGCCCCTCCCCCCCAGATGTCAACTGCGCACGACGAAAGGTACGAGTGTCATGAGTATCACGCCAAAGCCGCGTGTACTATACTACACTTGTCTCTGGCAATCAAAATTTGCCATTTGCCAATTTCTCAACGTGGTCCACGCGCTTTCTTGGATGGTCACGCACTACCTCCGGCGCCCGGGGGTATCGTAGAAAAAGGCTCGGATCACTTGGGATACTCGCGCGTCAGTTTCATGGTGTCGTTAGTTGGCGAGCCTGGTGCAGCTGGCGAGGATGACGTCCCGCTGCCCGGTCATCAAGGCAATCAGAGAAAACCTCCCATTTTTCATGCAAACGAACTTGATGGCGAACCCACACGAAAGCGGTGAGATTGAGAACCAGCGGGGTGTCCTCTGGTAGGGCCACAAGATGTGTGTTCCTAGACCCTGAACTGCTGCACGAGGGTAGTATGAAGATATCAATCATATTCGCGCGAGATCGACGCCTAGAAGGCGTTGGAGAAAATTGGTTTGCGCGTAGAGGCGACGCATCGAGCGCCGAGGGTCACGCCGTCATCGGTATAAACACATGACGAAATTACAGTATCGTCGCACAGCTCCACACATGTAATATCAGGCACGTCTTGCAAGGGCAAGTAGTAGACGCCATCGATGGCACTTTCAACAAATTTCGAGAAACTTCCACGGTGAGCATCGTGTTGAACCCATTTGGAACAGACAAACTACCGAGGACTGATTTTGAAGTGCAGAAGGATCTTCGACTGGTAACTTCAGTCATAAATTGTCCTAACCCACCGGGGTGTCAAGCATCTATTCCCCAATCTGCCGTCGCATGGTAACCTCAAAGCTCTGGCCCCTGGTGAACCTCAGATGGCGCTGGAAAGCGTTTTGAAGTAACAAGGCCAACGATTTCTCTAGACCCCATGAGCAGATAGTCGGCAGTTATCGGGTAAGTGCGCAGAGGGCGATGGTGGAACTTGAAAATGCCAAGCTGCTATGGTGGAAGGTCAGAAATTGATATGAAGAAACTTGTTGGGCTTTAAGCGTGGGCGGGTGCATGTGCGCGGGATAATGCCACACGGCGTGTGGTATCTGCCAGTGCGGACCTAGTTGCTGTTCTGGTTTTGCACGGTGGAACACGTGACCACAGGTTCTGACCTTTGGGCATACAGCAAGATCCGTTGAAGCGTTGAAGAAGGCCAGTTATTACGGTAATTGTGTGAGAATGGAAGCTCTTTTATTTTCGGAATCCGGTGCAGTGACAGCTTCTGGATATTGCTACCGCTGCGGAAAAACCGATGAGTCAGAGTGCACGGTATCATTGGGACATTTTAGTATGTACTAGCCTGAATGGATACGAGAATTGCGTCCGCGTTTGCTTCTATTAGTAGTCTAGCTTTCTGACTGCTCCCTGTTGAAGTTTCCTGCTCTGGTAAGGTACAACGAGAACAATACGCCAGAGGTGCCACTATGATTAACCCCGTGTGGAGCAAACTCGAAGATGGGTCAGTGGCTGAACTCGTGCAAAATTTTCCCATGGAAGATTGAAATGCGTTCATGTGGCTTATGGAAAGTGGCCCTGGGTTTGACACGCGCATAGCATAGCGATGGACCAGCAGTCGGGTGCTTCCGTGGTCATTAGATTTGATCATTGGCATTACGGCAGCAGGAATCAAAAGGGGCTTGGCTTAGACAGGGTTGATTGCAAGGACTCTTGCGGACGCTGGTGGAGGCTGCTGGTATTGTTTATAGACTCTCGTCATGAGTGGAAGAGTGACGTCGGTACTTTGCACTGGCAGGCCATAAAGGGTCCAAATTCGAACCGATGATCGCATTTCAGGGTGGCATCATGAGATATCGGCGCTCGGTCCTAGCACAGGGGGAAACGCAACTTGATGGCATTTTCTTGTTCGCAGTTTAACTTGAATGACTCCAGGGTCAGTAAAGGTTGGTCCACGTACTGCGTGCAGGGTGGCACAACGCAAGTGGCGGTCGCTAACTGATAGTTCTTCCCACGTTCCGGGTTTCGGGGAGAGCTAATCCCGGTTTCGAATGACGTTCACAAAGTCATGACGCGCGATTCTCACACGTCTTTCATGAAGTTGCGGGGACCTGACTGGGCCAGTTGCGAGGTCTGATAATTAGATCAGTGTTCCCATGATGCGAGCCACGCGTCGTTCCTCTAGCTTAAGTCCTGAAAACGGCGATAACCGACTTTAAATTAGACAGCGCCATGTTGGCGATGATGTTGCTTCCCATGGATGTCTTGCCACCCCAGAAAAGAAGGGGGTGATGATGAAATTCAGTCGACTTCCGTGCCTCTTCGAAACAGAAAATCCAGTTGTATACACCAACAGACATCAGAAAGAATTCAGACTGTCATTTATTTGTGGCTGCCTCCGGTGTTGTTCGCTACATGTCGCGTGCCAAAATTTCGTGGGTATCACTGCACCCGCCGATCAGGCACGGGGGTTATGCACTAAATGCAATATGCTCTAGTGTGAGCAATCGGTAGCGTCTGTTTCTTCTTTTTGATGCGCCTAACGTACTTGCAAGTCAAGAACTGCGGTCAGAAAACTTCGGTGGAAAAGTCCTGTGAGGACAGATACCTTTACTATCAGCTCCCCCAAAAAATTAAAAGGCTGAGCGTCTTCGGGAAAGGCAGCTCGGCGATGCGTCATCCGGACAGGTCTCACGACAACTATTAAGCTTCAATTTCGGATCTACTGTTGTAGTGATTCATGTGGCTGTATTGCTGTACGTACACCACGCAAAGCGGGCGCCATCACTCGTATCCACTTTGCGCGCCGTTTCACTGGCGATGACCCCTATAATCAAAGCGAAAGCGAAAGCGACCTCTGAATAGCGTTGCCACGGTTCGGTCACGTTTGGTAAACCACGCACCAGTTTCGGCCTCGGTCACTATCGCTCAGTTCCCCATTATAGGCCAACCCAGGGACTCGGATGATGACTAGGAAAACGTGTCCAAGCGCCAATTACCACGGGCTTCAACATGTGGTGGTTGCAGTCTTTTTCCAGGACAAGAACCGCGGCGAATAATTACTAACACAATCAAAAAGTAGTTGTATCAGGTGAATGGAGAGAAAAAGTAGGAGCTTGCGAGGGCGCTCGTGACCTGGGCGCTGAGTAAGCTCAGCAGTAATCGGAAGAGACGGAGCCCCGATGTCGACGCCGACGAGCCGACGAGTGTGTACAGTACAGTACAGCACAGTTCCAGGGCACGGAAATCCCCCAAAAAAGTCACACGATCATTCACTGGACCATGCTGTCAGGACCACCAACGATCACTCAAAAAAAAAACGTTTTTAGGGTGCTCTTCATACTTGTTCTGGGACATGTTTCTCCTGAAATAGCACCACAATCGATATATGCTAGGTTTCGCGGCTATGCAATACTACTAAGCGAAAAAGAAAACACGCAGCACTGCTGGATGAGAAAAAAACCCATGATCAAGGCTCAGTGCAGTGCTCAGTTGAGTAAGAGTAAACTTATGCTACCCCAATCGAGGCACCTCTCTCGGCCAGCTGCGGCTCCAAGCCATCATGCCTGTGTAATCATGCCAAACCAAGATGTGATCCGAACCCCAGAGGAAGCGCATCAGCGCAATTTTTTTTTTCCTTTGAGGTTGGGTGCAATCTTCGTCGGGGCGTAAGGTGGGGTTTCCAACTCCATTAGGCATCCTACAAGCTTCCTCGCATCGTACGACGATTTATCGGGGCATTACATGAAAATGTGGTTATATCTCTTGCCTCGAAGATCAGCTGATGGGTGTGTTGGAGTGTGATGTGACTCGAAGTACGATTCAATGGGGCCTTTGACACGCGTTACCTGTGTAAACCGTCCCGAAAGGTCAGATGTCGTAGCAGAATGTGCTGCACAAGGACAGAGCGCTACGTCTAGCTACTCGGGTTTGTAAGAAGGGTGTCATCGAAGAATGCTTTCACATGTTTGCTCAGACGAAAAGAGCTGGGGGAACGTCATAGAGGCAGGCTGAAACGCGGTGCAGCCAACGAAACGCCAACGCAATGGGGATGCAATACGCTCTGATAGAGCGACACCCTATCGAATTCTGAGGTAGAGAGAGATCAAGTTCAAAAAGTCCCCGTAAAGATTAAGGATAGAACAATACAACGATATACTTAACACACATTATATGCAACATGATCCTATGATTCGTCGTCGTCGCCACTGGCATCGCCAGCGTCGTCATCGTCCTTGGCGTCCAGGCCGCCTGTCCATTCACGCTCCCACAGGGGTAACTCCTCTGGTGGCTGGGCTAGACTCAGCGCGGAGTGTCCCTGAGGAAGCATAGCCCGCGCGCGTACTAGTCGCTCACCGAGATGTTGTCGTTGTGCCAATAATTGCTGGATATATTCCACAGCTGTGATTGGGTGAACACAAAGCACGAAACACGCCGGAAGCGAGGAACCTACTCTTCGCAAGCACGATGTTTTCGCTGCGCGGACCTGCACGACCGTCAATCTTCTCTCCATCATCACTGACCCGACCCCGTGCTCGGCGCTTCTTCCCTCCAGAGCCTAACCCGCTACTCGCCTCCTCTTCGGCACGAATTGCCTCGCGCAGGGCAGGTATAGTATCGCAGAGCGCTTCGTATCCACGGCGAATGTTGGCTCTCCTTTTCTGTTCCGATTGTATGTGATTTGCCTTCTTCTGAGAAGCAGTAAGAAGTGCCGGCTTGCTACCAGAACTCGCTTGGGAAGGGGTAGATGAGTCTGCGTGCAGAGTAGACGGTCGTTGCCGCTTGTGCGAGGCACCACTCGAGCTCGATTCTTCAGAGTGGGAACGCTTGGACGGGAGGGGGCGTGATGGACCCGGTAAGTTGATCGGGGAGGAAGAAGAGGAAGATGCGGAGGCGGAAGATCTGTGCGGCCGCGAAGGCGCAGAGCGGGACTGGATATTATTCACGATTCTTTGTAGATGGTCGAAATCATTTATCTGTTTAGAGACGTCTGGTGGGACAGGCGGGTGAGATCCGAGAGCGGGGTTGTGAGGGACGCGTAGGGGCTTGAAGAAGGTAACATCTCGAAGTTCTGTCGCTTCCCAAGAGTTGGAAGACGAGGGAGTTGGTGGGAGGGTGATCAAATCCTTTGTCGCTTTTGCGAGGGCCTCCTTGGCGGGGCCAGCATGAGGCACAGGTACGCCAATATCGTCCGGGATGGAGGTCCAATCTGCGGTGGCAACGAGGGATTCGACCAGGGAATAATCATAATCTATGGAGGAGAGAAAGGATTGGAAAGCATGAGATTCTGACGGAGTGAGTAGGGACATTTGAACGTTTGAACATGAACGAGACCAGAACAAGACTCGTCCAGGTGAACCTGCTGGATGCTCTCTCCGCGTTTTCCCTCTCATGTGATATCCGTTTCCCATCCCTGTTTGCTCTTGTTTTGTACATTGATCGATTATGTCAGATACAGTGTTACTACATCTACAGATATCCAGAACCAGAACCACACCATTGATCAACCGATGGGACCTCTATTGCCGCACTCCCTGCTTCGTCTCCTACAGCCCGCAGTCTCATGGCGCTCTCCCGCGCTTGTACGATCTTCCTCGCCAGGCGCTTCTGCGCTTCGATTCTTTCTTCCGGTGTTCGCAACACGTGCAAAATGGGCACTGACAGCGGATCCTCAGCCCGCGTCGCGACCAACGTGGTAGGTATGCAGTTGACTGGCACGCCATCAAATGATGCACCGGGTGCCCCCCTTTCGAGTCTTCTTTGTAAAGTCCGTTGCCAGTCAGGTGGGGATGTGTGTGTTACAGCGTCCTCCAGGCGTCTCTGCGCACGCCGCGCAGGGTGGGTACCATCATCCATAGTGATGGATGCTTGCTTGCCGCGCATCTCGGAATATAGCAACCCGGGTTTGTACACCCCCTCCTTGTACCCGAGGGCATCACAGGCAACTAGGATGGCTTTGTAGGTAGAGAGGATAACATCTTCAAGGTCGCATAAGTTTCCCTTCGCGAACGGCACGTCGGACAGGACAATGTCCATAAGGGGCAGCACGAGGCCACTCCCCTCCGAAAACCTGTTGTACTGGCCCTGCGCATGTCTGTTCACATTAGGGAGGTGAAGCGGCGCGTGAATTGCCATGAATTCGAATCCACAGCGAGTGGCAAGGGAAAGGAGCACTTCGACAACCGGAAACTCTCCCGATGCATCGATGAAATCGTTTAGAGCCCAGACTAGTCGCTGGTTCGACAGGTTCACCCGGACCGTGCGGCCACGCCACGCGAGGCCCCAGCAGCACGTTGCATCCAGGAGGGCATACGCTTCACGGGATGACTCGAAGGCGGAATCGGATGGTTGGCGCCTCAACCCAAACCATTCATGACGGACCCTGCCTCCATTCCAGGTGCGCATCTCGCCTGCCGTGCCACGGTGGGAGGTACCTATGGCTAATTGGATTGGTGGAAGCTCGGAAAGAGGGCGCTTCGATTCCGGGAAGGTGGACGAGTGAATGGTTTGGGCGTGAAAGTGGAAATAATAGAGTCCCTGAAGCACTCCATCGGGGTCTTCCGCAACATTGACCTTGTACTCCGAAGGAATCGTAGGGCCATGGAGCAAATGGGGAAGTTCACCGCTGTCATGGACGAGATCCGCCGTCCGCCCAAGCTGGAGAAGTTGTTCAATGTGACGCCACAAGAACCATTTGTCGAAATCATCGGGTAGGGGCACGTCGAGATCCATTGCTGCGTACATGACCACATACGGGCTTAGCTTGAGGTGAAGCACGCTCGTTAAAGTGCCGGATGCTATGTAGCACTGAGCAAGAAAGCTCTTGGCTATTTTGAACTTGTCAAGCGACACTGAGAATGACGGGTGTCAACTTCAAAACTTCAAAACTCCATAAATACTCACTGTTTAACCCTAGCCTATGTGAACTAGTACAAGCGGCGTCATGTGGTGGAGGTGGGGGTTGGTTCTCAAAGTTCGACAGTGTAAGAGACAAATAATTGGCGAGGGTTTGTGATCTCTTCGGGAAATATTCATGCAAGACCTTCTCAACTGGATCCAGATGTCTTGCAAGAAGGCAAGAAACCAAGAACTTGACGAAAGACGAAGGAGGGCCATGCATGCCAGTTAAGCTTGTCAATGACTGCATGATGGAGCTGGCAGGTGGATTAGGGGATTAATGTCTGATTGGTAGAGGTATGGAATGAATATTTGGAATGGGAACTGAGGACCAGGGACAGCTTGTACGAGCTTTTATTCCACAATCTGGAGGCTGTTCCAGTTAGCCACAAGCCTGCAGGGCCACTCGTTGGCCCAGGATAATTGACGCCCGGCGGCGGGACCCCGGAAACCAAATGGTCACGCATTTCCGATAAAAGGTTAACCGAGGTACAAAAAGGGCGCATTAACACGAGGAGTCGCTGCAGAACAGTCAAAAATGAATGATTGATAAGTAAAAGGAATTACCAAGATCCGTGTCACCCAGTCAAATGATGGAGGGGTAGCAGGAGTCCTCCATGGATGGCCTCGCATCATGCTAGCCGCGTGGAACACTCGCGGTCGCTTTGTTTTGATGTTTGTGATCGGGCCTCGCAGGTAATCACGCACAGCACAGCTCCCATAACGAGTTGGCCCACGTGGAGGAGGGCTGCGGAAGCCCGTCACACCCGCATTCACAGCGATCCGAGAGTTTTGCGACGTAAACCACACACACGGGCGGAAGAGCGCAAACAGGCCTAAAAAAAGTATTTTCTACTCCCAGAGGACTTCTGTCAGGCTTGAATGACCGCGGACTATCGCCATGCCCCCGTGACGTATGAAATGCGAACGTGCATGAGGCTAACAGCTGCGGATCAAGAAAAAAGAGGATGGCTTTTCCGCACGTCCTGGTAAAGCGGGAACGTCATGCAGAAAAAGGTGAGAAAGGGAACGAGCGAATAGGAGTATGACACTGGAAAATGAAAGGGCTTCACTGAAGCGGCAACATCCGTCAAGGATTCCCACGGCTTAATCAACATTATTAGGCCCAGTCTGCGAAAGCGAAAGATCTACTCAAACGAGCGCTTTGGATGACAATGAGCTCTTCGAGATGGTAATCCACGATGTAGGCTCATATCTGCTACACTATCTATTGTTCCCGCACGGTGTCGGTGGAGAGAGTGCGCTGACGTTCAGTCAAGGAAGCTTGGACTATAATAGATGCGGAAACACCAAACACGGCCTCTATTAAGGCCAGAGAGGAAACAGCCATTTATATACCAGGGGACTCGATGCCACTCCAACTAGACGTGTGGAATAGTCCACTACGTTCGTCCCGACATCTGAATCTTTCAATTCCAGGTGTGACCTCAGCTTTTACACGACGAGCTGGATATAAGACTCGCTGGCCGACCTGATCGAATCAAGTAACTTAGATGAACTTTGATACAGCGATGAATGGGCGCACCTCCCATTACTCTCATCTCTGTCGTGGTAAGCGGTAGGTAGCAGTTCCATTCCTTTCCATCGGTCAGTTGGCAATTCCATACGATCCGTTTGATGCGCTAGCGATGCATCGCGCACCCTCGATCATCCCGACGGAATCCACGATGTGACAGTACCAGTTATGTCTCATGGACACTGGTACTCTTTCTGTACAGAGCACACAATCTGAAGGAACTTGAATGTGTGGTGGCGGACAAAACCCCAAGTCTGGGAGCTACAAATTACAGAGGCTGTCAAAAGTCCCAACATAAAATATCGGTCTAGAAAACCCCGCCGACGCTTGAATACAAGTGATGTGGATGGTTCAAGGACCCCAAGCTGCGACTCTGTCCCGTTTAACACCCCCAATTTTATGCCCGAGTATCGAAACTTTGTTGGAACTAGATGCGTTGGTCCGTCGCGTCCCGACCGAAGAAGGCAGCCTTCTTATTCGTTTCTATTTTGTATCTGACTGTGGCTTTCAACGGAGATGAGCTGGAGAGGAGGGACAGTGCACTGGGCGGATACAAACCTTCAGCCAGCAACTCTTTAGAGATGGGCATTGCGGCGCCGAAAATGGAGAAAACAGGAATAAAAAATAATGCAAGGGAAGCACGCATAGCGATATGGAGATTTGAGAGTAGTCTCTGGTCGAAGTCGTTGTGATTGTCCAGTCGCAGGAACTAGAGAACCCTTTATACTCGCAAGAGCAAGTACCCCCAGCCTTCCAAGTCAATGCACATTGATCGATGCCCTTGGACATCTAACGCCTCCAAAGCAGGGATCAGATGGAGGCGATAATATAGGCTGACAGTTCAAGGCGAATCACCGGTATCCCGCACCCCCGGGTCACACAGCTACGAGGTTGTAATCGAAGGGCTCCCACCATTCACCGCTGCTTTGACGTACATGTTGGTTCTAGAAACGGAAATCCCATGACAAAGAAGAGTAACGTGCGAAAGCAACTCGGGTGTTCTGTCTTGGAAGGATGTTTGGAACTGTATGGACGTCGCTTCATGAGGCTGGGAAAATTCAAAGTTGAATCGGTTGAGGATATATGACCGTCACAATTGGGAATAAGTAAACCATTAGTGGCGACACGTCGGCATGACAAGAACATTCACATGTGAAGATCAACCTGACCGGCGAAACAGGTTGAGTTGGTGCGATGGCTCCTGTTTCCAACAACGAGGCCAGTGTGTTCCAATTCCCATGGTGGACAGTAAGTAGTAGCGACAGTGACACTTCACCGTGATGAACCAGGTTGGACAAACAAGGCATAATAGAGCGCTTCGACCTGCCGGGTCAAAAGGGGCCGTAAAGAGTTACTTTCAAGGAAATCCCTTCACCACAAGTGGTAGCAACACGTTTTGATGTGAAGCCCAAAATAGCACGCTCCAGCCACAGTACGGGCGCGATCAGTTTCCAAAGGTCGAAGCACAGCTCGGCTGCGGAGACAGCCCATCCACAACGCACAGCAAGGGGAGTGCAAGGAGTCCCGAGATCAGCAGCTAGAATGGAATAGCAACCCCCTGTGCGGTATGAATTTCTAATCCCTGACTAGAAATGGGCGCCACTGACGCCAATGATAGTGACGATTCATGGGACGCGGGTGTGGTTGAGGAAGATAAGATAACGCAAATCCCTACAGAGCCCTTCCAGGACGATGAACGGAGACGATCTCCGACGTCGGTTTTAAGAGCGTCTGGGGACGAGACAACCAAAGATAAGCTTGACTAGTGAAATTTCGCGTCGTCATCAATTTCAGTATGACTTATATGGACTCGGTGGCCGACTATAAAGGATATGATGAGGTAACTTAGATGAATGAACCTGCTTACCCTTACTCTCAGCTCTTTCAAGCTGTGTCGTGGTAAGCGGTAGGCAGTAGTTCCATAGTAGCACGTTAACGCTAGTTTGCACGAATTCCATACAATTCGTTCGATACACTATCGTTGTGTGATCCCCCTCGACCGTTCCTATGAAGCCCACGCAGTGACAATAATGTTTCTCGGACATTCTTATGGTACAAAGCACACAATCTGAAAGGAGCTTGAATGTGCATCGGCGCACAAAATTCCAAGCCTGAAACAGGAAGAAAGCTACAAACCACAGACCGTCAAAAGTACCAACTTAAAGTATCGATGTAGAAAACCCGCCGATGCTTGCATGCAAGTAAGCAACGCGTTCCCCAGAGGGATGGCTCAAAGACCCCAAACCACGACTCAGTCCCACCACCTCAACCTTATCCCCGGCCCGGGGATCGAAAGTCCATTAGCGACTAGAAGGCCCGGGCACTGGGCACTGGGGGCGTCGAAGCGAGGAAGCCCACCTCCTCCCCCAGTTCCATCTTTTTCGCGTATTTGATTGCGGCTTCCAACGGCGATGAGCTGGAGAAGAGGAGACAGTATGCTGGACGGATACGAACCTTCAGCCAGCGACTGTTTAGAGATGGGCATTGCTGCGGCCAAAATGGATAAAATAGGAATAAAAAGTAGCGGAAGGAAAGCACGCATAGCGATATGAAAATTTGAGAACAGTCCTCTGGTCGGAGTCGTTGTGATTGTCCACGTACCACGTTGCAAGAAGTAGAGAACCCTTTATACTCGCAGGAGCAGGCATCCACAACCTCAAAAGTCAAACGCACATCGATCTAACTTCTCCAAAGCGGGGATAAGATGGCTGACAGTCCAACGCGTCATAAGTGGGAGCAGGTAAGCCAACAGCAGCGAGACAGCGTGATAAGGCCGACACTCACATGTGAAGAAGATCAACCCGTCGGCAACTGATGACCGGCGAAGCAAGTTGAGTTGGTGCGATTAATCAATAACATAGCCATTAATAGCTAATAACAAAGACCCGCGCACCGTGTCTTTGGTTAAAGTGAGAACATGACATATCGACACAGCGGTAGGAATCTGCGATTTCGCCTCGAGCCTCGACCATGCTGGTATGTTACTTTGCGAAGTTTCGAGTCATTTTGTTCTCAACAGACGGCATGTATCGCGCAACAGGGATTTCCCGAGTAGCACCAGTTGAGAGGACAAACAAGCCACGATAGAAATGACGCTTGGACCCGCTGGAATTACTGTAAAGAAATCCCTTCATCACAAGTGGTAGCAACACGTTTTGATGTGAAGCTCAAAGTAGCACGCCTCAGTCAAGCTATCCACGAGCAGTATCACTTTCCTAAGGTCCAAGCATAGCTCGACTGTGGAGACTCGGACCGTTCATCCACGACACACAAACGATACAACAGAGTAACGGGAGTGCAAGGGGCCCCAAGATCTAGCAGCCAAGCCTGTGGGATGGAATGGCCATGCTGTGCCGGCATGAATTTCTAACCCTTGACTAGAAAGAAGGGTGCCACTGACGCCAGTGGTGGCGATTCGCGGGGCGCGGGTAACGCTAACAACCCTTACAGAGCCCTGCCCGGTCGATGGACTAGAGAAAGAGCGGAGAGCTGGTATGTTGCACTCGCTCGGCTGAATTCTAACTGCCCGAGTTGACATCTGTGAAGCCGCGATGAAGGCGCCAGTATTTCCTTTACCCTGACTCTTTTCTATCTTTAACTTACGCCGCTTTCTACACCATCGCCTTATACCAGCGACATGTCCGGAACCGGGGAGCCATTTACGTGCCCTGTTATAATATCGAAGTTAGACACTCTCACTATCTTAACTCGACTCTCACTCCGTCCCGAACACCGTATGATTCACCGGTCTACCCGTGTTCCATCATTCGTCGGTCTCTGCGTGAGAAAGCTGTGCACGGGGCGACAGGGTCCCAAATGATAATCCATGTTTCTCCGAGAAGCGCGACGGGGCTAGGATTGAAGATGACTTTATTATGGGACCAGAGGCAGATGCAGTGTTGTTGAAAATCGAGGCTGTGACGGGTGCCAGTGAATCAGTCATAGCCTGAGGGGCTTATCACACACAGCATAAAGCTCGCGGGTTTATGTGGACAGAGGGTTGCGAGGACATTCCTACGGCGTTGCTTGTTGCAGTAGTGTTGCAGTGTAGGAATAGAACACACAACGAGATCTCGTGGAGCTCCGCAGCCTCTCTTTCACCTACTCGCTGTCATGGATATCGACTCGTACAGCCAATGCTTCCGACCCGAACTCTCTGGCAGCTGCGCAGGTGGTGTAAGACCTGGCATGGGCATTCTTTGAAAGCTTTCATTGTCTGAAATTTAATGAGTGGAGCGGCTTCAGCATGTGTGCTCGGCTCGCTTTCCGCTCGCCTATTTCCTTTTGATTTTCACGGCGTTTTGGGCTTCAGACCTGATTCCTGATCTACTGCTGTTCTTCACCCTCGTAGGGCCAGTATAATTATAATGACCCCGCGACGCTCTACGTTCCCCTCAATTCCGATCCGCAGTACATCACTAAGTTATACAACAACAGCCTCACTTGACTCGGGACCCACTTCTGACGGAAATAAAAGACCTGCAGCTTGTTTCCCCATTCCTTCTTACTCCAATCCTTTCTCAAATGTCGATCCCACCTCGCCTTGAACGCCCCAATAGTCTTTCCGTCACCCCGACTGCTCCTTTCGATGCCGATTCTCTTATACAGAACTTCTCCACATCGTCACTATATTCCGGTGGCAGTTCTAGAACTGGGGAACCCGCCACGCAACCGATTGACTCAGCAAGTCAGACGCACAACCAAGTCCATGAGGGTCCTTCAGTGTTTCCCGCTGACACAATCCACGAATACAACCTGATGTCTCGGGGAAGACATTACGCTCTCATCACTGTCATGAGTCACGCTTCCAACCCCCGAGATCCTCCTTTGTTATATTTCGGCGAAGAATTAAGAGGATCCATTTTGTTATCCAAGAATGATCTGGATAGCATGCAGAAGATGGATGTCGTGGTGAGTCAGCCTCCAGATTGTTAGAGGGACCGTGGTTTAAGCCAGATTCCCACAGCTGCAGATGTTCGATTGTGACCGTGTTATCCCGTCAGGAGAGACGAGGCGCGCACTGTTTCCGCGGGACGTTGACAGCTCGCATTTCTCAGGCGAACAAATTAGTTGGCCCTTCTCCGTGGCACCACCTACCGCTACAGTCTCGTCGTCAAGCTCATCCTCAGCAGAGGCCCCCTTCAGTCATCTCTCATCTGATGACTATAGTCATGGTAGAGATCGGAAATTTCAGTTGATAGTAACGGTCTATCGCCGTGGACGCCTCACTCGGAATGTTGGGTTCGTTCCCTCTACTCTTCTATCTTTTGTACGTTTGGTTAACACCGGCCTTGGCTTTTGATATCAGGATGACGCAGCAAATTTATTACGTTCCGCTTCCATATCCCTCGGTATGGTGCTCCTCCGTAACTTCGGTTGGACGTCGGGACTCGCCCTGGGAACCTCAAGAGTACCCCAGCGTCATTATTAAGGGCGAGCTATTTAGTCAATATATCGAGGTGGAATGCAAGGTTAGTAATTAATCCTGAATAATGCTACCTTGACAACTCATCTTTATTAGCTCGTTATACCTGTATACATCTATTATTCGACGCCTTGTTTTATTTACTGATGGTTTTCTAGAAGTCATACCCTGCGAGCGACTCTATTCCGCTCCGTCTCGTAATGACAAGTGAAAGTATCGAAGCCATCGATCTATTCAGAGTCCCTAGTACCATCGACGTGCGACTGCTCAAGGTTATGTCGTTTGGAGAGCAAGCACAACTTAACCACCAATTACCTCTTGGAAACCAACGCTTACTCTACCGTACGGACTGGGTCGCTTTCGCTCAATGGGATGGTGACCTCAGGGAATTTCCCTCAAGCATGGGGCATCCGCAGCCTTGTTGGCACATCACACTCAATGGAAAGCTTCACCAGGAAGAACACATTACATTGACTCCGAGTTTCCGCGAGCAGGCCTTTGCGATCACGGTGCGCAGTTTAGTGTTGGTGGGGTCTTGCGCCGACTGACGTCTGTGACAGTACTTTGTCTGTCTCTTCCCTTTCCGTGCGGCAGGTTTTCACCCAGCGGGTGACCAAGATAAGCAACTTTTTATGGGTGAGATTACGCTTACGAGACCGCGTTAAGTCTCGTCGTGCTACCTGCTCGTATGGTCGATTTTTCCATTGATTCTCTCACGATATTTGTTCTACCCTTCTTTTGAGTTTCGTTTCCTTGTTCAAGCTAGTTCTCTGGCCGCCGTCGTTATGAAACAGCACACTATACCCGCATGCTTGTTATTTTGTAACTATCTATTACGGATCTGGGACTGTAATTGATATATATACCTTGCTTCCTCACAC
>QLPC01003814.1:9266-31581 GCA_003314055.1 Lactifluus hygrophoroides | reverse complement strand
CACACGTTCCAAGTTTACTTTAGTGGTGTATTAAAATGTAGACTGTATTGTTTAGCGAAGGACTACCATAAAGATTCATCTACAAAGAACTAGAAGCGAAAGGGTCCGGGTGCTGTTGAATTATCGCTGGGCTTTATCACACTTCTAAAATCGCGAATCAACATCGTGTTTCCGGCACCTGCGGAAATGGTTGGGATGCAATATCAAACTTCGCTAAATTCTTAGGAAGATAGATGACGGTCGGTACATGAGGCGGCCCCCTAATCTAGGCCCAACGCTGTCTCGAGTAACTGCGAAACACTCCAGGTAACGAGGATCTGACCCTTGAAGTATTCCCTCGTTCCAGAGGCCATCCGAGAAATGGGAACATATGCATCATGACTCCTGGAGATGGAGTACTGAGAAGGGGGCAGATACGACCTAGAACGGCGAGCCCGTGTGAGCCTACCAAAGAAAGGCAAGCTTGCCAATAATTAGAGTCAAATAAGGTTCAGACTAGAGAACAGACGACCTGTGGGTCACCATATGGGAGGCGCGACCTGGCAGCTGCAGGGACTGAAGGGAGTGTATTACAAGAGCGGGGCAAGTACAGGGTTCAAGTTGTTGAAACTTGTGGGGTTTGACGGGGATGCTAAGTTTAAATCTTGGTGACGAAGGCTCATCACGAAAGGTTGGTGTGTTTACATGGACGGAGAGGAATTGAAGGAAGTCTCCATCGTATTGCTTGTTGGGATGTACATCGAACACGAATCGAGATCTCGTCGAGCTCCGTCTATCCCCGCTTCGCGGGTTGAATCACTAAAACACAAAAACCCTACTCAGCCGATGCCTAAAATGCGGTTGACGTCATGCATGAATGTTCATTGGGACGATCGGATCAGAAATAAGATGACGAGATAGACCTGTATACCGGATATTATCACCAAGTTGGAATTAAAAAAAATCACTTTAGCAGAGAATAAGCGAAGGCCTGGCCTACGTAGACTCAACTTAAGGCAGGGCAGGTGCTCGAAAGCTTTCGCCAGGAAGTTTGGGTATGGTAGCTGGGCTATTTATAGGTGGACCACGAGTGAGGACTGCGCAGGTGACCAGATGGACCGTGTATCTATAATACGTGGCAGCGTTGGGCTTGTGGCTGTACGGAGTGTGGGTTTCCATGACTGTCTATGGAAATTTAATGGGTTGTGGCGCATACAAGACCGTGTCAACTGTCAAATGTACCGTGACCGCCGTGGGCCGTGGAGAGCTCGAGTTGAGCATGCGAGCCGCGAGTCGAGTGATGAGCATCGAGCGTATCGCACGTGGCTTGAAAGACAGTCATTACGCGGGCTCGCTCTCCGTCCGCTTGTTTCCTGTTGATATTCATAGGCATCTTGGGCTTCCGTTCTAAACTCGATTCGACTTTACTCAAGAATTTTATCACTTGGGGGACTCGATTTTGAATGTTTCCTCTTGCTCTACCGCTGTTCTTCACAGGGTCATAATAACGGAGGGCGCCTATATGTCAGCTCCGACCCCACGAACGTGCATCTCTATCACGACACTCTGACTCGGACACTCGGATTCGCGCCCACTAAAGCAAAGGTCATCAGCTACTCCACACCTTTCGCGAATGTCAAGTCCATCCCGCATTGAACGCGCCAATAGTCTTTCCGTCGCTCCAACTCCTCCTTTCGATGCCAATTCTCTTCTGCGCCGCTTCTCTACGCCATCGCCTTATACCGGCGGCAATTGTGGAACTGCGCAACCTTCTGCGCAACCTATCGACCCACCGAGTCAGACACACGACCAAGTCCATGGTCACGTAGGGTTGCCCCCCAACACGACGCATGAATACAACTTGATGTCTCGGGGAAGACATTACGCTCTCATTACCGTCATGAGTCGCGCTTCCAACCGCCAAGATCCTCCTTTGTTATATTTCGGAGATGTTTTAAGAGGATCCATTTCGTTGTCCAAGGGTGATCTAAATAGTATGCAGAGGATGGACGTCGTGGTGAGGCAGCTTCTCCCAATTATTAGCGTGACCGTCGTTCAAGCTGGATACCCACAGCTGCAGATGTTCGATTCTGACCATATTTCTCCGTCAGGAGAGACGAGGATCGCACTATTCCCGCAGGATGTCAACAACTCGCATTTCTCTGGTGGACAAATTCGTTGGCCCTTCTCCGTTGCACCACCTACCACTGCCATCTCGTCGTCAAACTCATCTTCAGCGGGAGCCTCCCTCGGTCACCTCTCATCTCGCGACTATAGTCACGGTAGTGACCGGAAGTTTCAGTTGATAGTGACGGTCTATCGCCGTGGGCGCCTCACTCGGAATGTTGGGTTCGTTCCCTCTACTCTCCTTTATGCGTGTTTTGTCATCACCAACCTCGACTTTGATATCAGGGTGACACAGCAAATCCATTACGTTCCGCCTCCAGACCCTTCGATACCTCCACGTTCTTTGAGTACTTCGGTCGTACATCTGGACTCACCCTGGGAACCTCAAGACTATCCCAGTGTCATTATGAAGGGCGGGCTATATGGTCAGGATGTCGAAGTGGAATGCAAGGTAAGTGATCAATCCTGAATAATGCTACGACAACTCATTGTCTATTAGCTCATTATACCCGTGTGTATTTATTATTTGACGCCTTACTTTATTTATGTGCGGTTTTATAGAAGTCATACCCTGCGACCGACTCCATTCCGCTCCGTCTTGCTATGACAAGTGAAAGCATTGAAGCCATCGATCTAATTACGGTTCCACGGATCATCGACGTGCGGTTGCTTAAGGTCATGTCGTTTAGCGATAAAGACAGACCTAACAGCCACTTTTTGCTTGGAGACCAAGCCTTACTCTACCGTACGGATTGGGCCGCAATTTCTCAATGGGAACTCATGGGTGAGCGCACGAAATTACCCCCAGCCACGGGGCGTCGGCGACCTCGCTGGCACATCATGCTCAATGGAAAGCTTTGCCGGGAAGAAGACATTAAATTGGCTCCGAGCTTCCGCGAGCCAACATTTGCGCTCACGGTGCGCAGCTTAATCTTAGTGGGAGCTTTGCGCTAATTGACGTCTGTGATAGTACTTTGTTTGTCTCTTTCCTTTCCATACAGAGGGCTTCCACCCAGTGGGTGATCCAAAGAAGCAAATTTTTATGGGCGAAATTCCGCTCTTATAGAACCGTATCAAAAGCCTTAGTGCTACCTGCGCGCCGTATGGACGCTATTTCCACTGATTCTCCCACGGTTTATGTTTTTACCCTTCTGAAAACCCTCTTATTATTCATGCTGATTTTCTGATCGCCATCATTGTTAAAAGCACCCGATACCCGCGTACCTACGTTGTTTTTCTGTAGATACCTAAGGATCTGTCTGAGACGGATTGCTTATCTTGGGTCTCAATCGCTTTGTATGACTTATTCGGACACGCGCATTCTAAATGTACATTTATGATATATTAAACTGTGTACTTCATTCTTACACTAACGGACCACTATAAAGATCCCATCAACGCGTTATCGGGGAATGAGACGCGCCGTTATGCACTGACATAGGTAAATGTGAACAAGGCGCATGTGGTGCATACAGCTGCAGGCACAGCATCACTTTGGAACTATCCTTTCTCTGGCAGCATTTGGTGTTACGCAGCACGCTGTCCAAGTTTTTACAGTAAGTTACCCCTGTGGAAACAACTTCCGGCAGGTGCCGGACTATCTTTCTTCGGGTTCTCGGCATGGAAATCAAATTACGCCCACGTGTGCCTCGTTTCGATGATGTCGATACATACTTTATACAGTATAACAGGGGTCCGCATACCTTCCTTCTAGCCTCCACCAATCTAACCTGGCATTGTTTCCACCAACTCATAATATGGACCCCCCCTCTGAATCCTCTGTTTTCCAAGCCCTTTTTCAGGCTGCATGCAAGGAATACGAACACAGGTCAGGCAAAAACTTGATCGAACATCCATTCGCCGTACAACTTCAGACATGCCACTCGTTTGAATCCCTCGTTTCCCTTCTTCAAGAGCAAGCACAAGCGTTCCATGATTTCCGAGGAAGAGAGGACAAGGTAATAATATCGCATTATCGTATATACATGTCCTTGTGACAATCAAATCCGTCAGATTGCCACACGTTGTACCAAGAGCGTCAATCAGCTTCTCAATCTTTTCGAGTCTATCACAATGTTTCTTTATCGCCTTGAGCTCTATATCACGATCCCTCCTACGTCAGCAATGACTGAGATAGTAGTGAACATAATGGTCGAGCTGCTCGTCACGCTTTCTCTTGTGGACAAACAAACAAAGCAGGGAACACTGCTGCGTGAGTGCTTCCTGCCTAATAATGCATTACTTCGCTAGACGCGAAACAGGTCAAGGTTGGATAGGAGTGTATGAGACTGAGCCGGTGCTGCAGAGGCTGGATGTATTATTGCAAAATGAATCTCGGACAGCCACAGCGCAGAGCCTCCAGGTCGTCCATGGTCTTGTCCAAAATGTGAAGGCTATTATGGATGGTAAGCAGATTGCTCTCGCCGTGTAACTCGCGTATCCCTGATGTCCCATCGCATTAGAGTGCAAGGCATCTATAGATGGCTTCCGGGAGAGTCTAGGTATGTTTGGCTGGCAGGAATAAGTTCGCAGCTCCATATCTGACTGGTTGTCAGCGATCACACCACAAAGTGCAATTGGCAAGAATAATTCAAAAGGTCGGTTTACTTCCTGGTTCCCCCACTGCTGACTAGTAACGTCGAGTCCGTGATACAGATGACATTTCGCAGCAGGACGTTCAAAGCTGGCTGTCTCCACCAGATCCGTGGGAAAACCATAGTGCTGCGTCCGAGGCTCACCATCCCGGAACCACGGCATGGTTCACCCAAAGTGACATTT
Source organism: Lactifluus hygrophoroides (assembly GCA_003314055.1). Classification (NCBI taxonomy): domain Eukaryota; kingdom Fungi; phylum Basidiomycota; class Agaricomycetes; order Russulales; family Russulaceae; genus Lactifluus; species Lactifluus hygrophoroides. The sequence continues at coordinate 26,697 of QLPC01003814.1, read as the reverse complement.
TCGCGAAATGGAAAGCCTCCGGTTCCCTCTTATGCATTTATGGAAAACGTCTGCATCTTTATTCGTTCACTGAGTGCAACAGACTGATCATCCCCATTTTTCAGCGGGTTCAGGGAAGAGTGTCCTTTGGTACGTCAGCTTTTCAGTGTTATCTGTTGCGGAAACTCATTTATGGACAAGTTCGTCAGTCATCGAGGACATCAACCGTATACAGAAATCTGGACAAGCAACTCTCGCTTTCTTTTATTTTGACTCCAGAGACGACAAGAAGAGAAGTCTCCGCAGCTTGATCTCATCCCTCCTGTTCCAATTATATCGTCATTGCGACACCTACTCCAAAATTCTGTCCGATTTCTATTCAACACACAGTCACGGTTCGCGATATCCAAGTGACACTGCACTAAAACAATGTTTAAAGGACATGTTGAATTGTCCGGGAGAGGCCCCAATCTACATCATTATCGATGGCATTGACGAATGTCCGAAGCCCTCTGGAATGCTGTACCCCAATGAGGCGGTCTTGATACTTGTGGAGGAACTTGTTGGTTTGGATGTTTCAAATCTCCATATCTGCATCACTACTCGTCCCGAAGTCGACATCGAAACTATTCTTCATCCTCTCGCATCTCAATCAATTTCCCTTGATAATGAGCAAGGACATACACAGGACATCATCGACTATGTCAGGTTCGTTGTCGAGTCTGACCCAGGGATGCGAAGATGGGGAGCAAGCGATAAGGCACTGGTCATCAACGTGCTTTCGCAAAGAGCTGACGGAATGTAAGGCGTTAGTACCGCGGATGCTCTGCCATAATCGCTCATTTCTGTAACGCAGGTTTCGATTTGCTGCATGTCAGTTGCGCGTCCTCCGCGGCTGCTTCTCAATTCACATCCCGCGTGCTCTGGATCAAATTCCGTCGTCGCTTGATTGGACGTATGAACGGGTCCTATCAAATATCCCTGACACGATGTGGGAGAGTGCTCACCTTCTCCTGCAATGCGTTCTCGTCTCTTCTCGCCCCCTTCATGTCGAAGAACTTGCAGAATTTCTCGCATTTAACTTCGGTGGAGGGCCTCTTCCCAATTGGAAGGAGGGCTGTCGCCCGGAAGACCCTGAATATTCTGTGCTATCTGCTTGTCCTGGCTTGCTCACAATTGTTGAAGAAAACGGTTCAAAAGTTGTTCAACTCTCCCATTCTTCGATAAAGGACTTCTTAGTATCTGACCGGCTAGCCGTGGCAGGAGGCCAAAACTCGCGCTACCACGTTGACATGATACGTGCGCATACCACGGTTGCACAGGCTTGTCTGAGTGTCCTGCTCTCGCTGAATGGCGATGCAACCCAGGATAGCTTCAGCAAGTTCCCTCTCGCTACCTATGCCACTAAACATTGGTTGGACCATGCGAAGTTTAACTCAGCATCGCTACACATCCGACATGCTGTTAAACTTCTGCTTGACCCCACCGGGCCACATTTTGCAATATGGACCTCCGCATACAATCCAGATGGGTGCCTTTCATCCCTCCACTCAAAAAGCTCCTCGAAAACTGGTCAAACCCCCTTACACTTTGCGGCAATGTATAACCTCCTGGACGTAGCAAATTTTCTAGCTGGCACACCTTGGCAGGATGTTAATGCCCTCGGAACGTCTCAAAAGGAAACTCCATTGACCGTCGCCTCTGAAATGGGACATGTCGAAATGGTACGGCTTTTACTCGCCCGAGGTGCGGTCGCGAATACCCTGGATCGGAGCGAGCGGACTCCGTTGCATTGGGCATCGCAAGAAGGACATTGCGAAGTCGCTCAACTCCTTCTTGAACACGGCACAAGTGCGAATACATCGGATGACAGCGGCCAAACTCCATTACATATGGCAGCGCGAGGAGGCCATCTCGAAGTTGCTCAATTTCTTCTTGAGCGACGCGCACATGCGAATGGCCGGGACCGGAGTGGGCGGATGCCGTTTCATTGGGCATTGCAAGAAGGGCACCTCCAAGTTGCTGAGCTCCTTCTCGAGCGCAGCGCATATCAACGTCTTCAGAGCGATAATGGCCAGGCTTCGTTATGTCGAGCGTCACGAGAAGGACATCTCAAACTTGTTCGGCTCCTTCTTGGGCATGGCGCAAGTCTGAATGTCCACGATGAGAGCAAGCAGACTCCGTTGCATTGTGCAATGCAAGAAGGACACCTCGAAGTCGCTCAGCTCCTTCTCGACCGCGGCGCAGATCCCAATGCCCAGGACAAGGACCGTCGAACCCCATTGCATTTGGCAGCGCAAGGAGGACATTTCCAAATTGCTCAGCTCCTTCTCACGCACCGCGCTAATGTGAATCTCAAAGATAACAGTGGCATAGCCCCATCCCCATTATATCGGGCATTACGAGAAGCACACATCAATGTTGCGCAGCTCCTTCTAGAGAATCGTGCAGATCCGGATGTACGGGACTCCAATGCGCAGACCCCATTGCATTGGGCATCACAAGAAGGACATCTCGAAGTTGCTCGGCTCCTTCTTGAGCACCGCGCCGATCTGAATGCCAAAGATTCACGTCACCAGACTCCGTTATTCGTGGGATCACAAACCGATGTTGCTCAGCTCCTTCTTGACCGTGGCGCACATCCAAATGCTCAGGACCACGACCAACGGACTCCATTGCATCGCATGGCACAACAAGGACATCTCGAAATTGTTCGGCTCCTTCTTAGAGGCGGCGCAACTGTGAATGCCTTAGACAGCTCACACAAAAATCCGTGGTATTATGCACAAAGGCACACCGAAGTTGCTGAGCTCCTTGTCCAGCATGGCGCAAATACGAATTACTAGTAGTAACGAGGGAACCCTGTTGGACCCGACATTTTGGAGGGGATAGTACAGCCTTTATCCGTGCGGATGCACGATAACAACCGATGCGTCGTTCGTTAGAGTAGGACTCTATTTCATGACCTAAATGCTTATCTTGAACCTCAATCGTCATACCAGTGTATAGTACGACTCACTTTTTTGGACACGCGCATTCCGAATGTAAGTTACTTATTAATGTAAATGATGTATTTCAACCGGGTAACTTACTTCGTTGCTATGCCGACGGACGCGATAAAAGGTCCATCAACGGCTCACCGGACATTTCAGATAAGGGTATACTGGGCACTTTAGCGCACTGTCAACAATGTGAAGTTTCTTCGTGCGGAGTGTGCCACGCGGTTCCCAACTTTCAGGAGTTACCAAGCATCTCATAAGTCTGCTTGACTTGACTCATGTGGGAGTACCGTAGGTTACAATTACTGCCGGCACCTGTCTATACTCGATTCGGAAGTCAAATTGCGCCGTCTGTCCGAGTCTGCCTTCGTGTCAATACAGTAATAGTAGTGCGCACTACCATCCCTTCCTTTATATACACCCTTCACCAATACGAATCCTGCATCTTGTTCCCATCAACTCGTGATATGAATGTTCCCTCTGAATCCTCTGTTTTTCAAGCCCTCTTTCAGGCTGCTTGCAAGGAATACGAACACCGGTCAGGCACAAACTTGATCGAACATCCATTCGCCATCCAACTTCAGACATGCCACTCATTCGAATCCCTCGTTTCCCTTCTTCAAGGGCAAGCACAAGCACTCCATGGACTTCGAGGAAGAGATGACAAGGTAATAAAATCACATTATGCTACGAACGCGCTCTTGTGACAATCAAGCCGTCAGGCTGTCATGCACGGTGGTGAGAGTCTCAATGAGTTCCGACTCCTCAACCTCTTCGAGTCCATCACAATGTTCCTTCACCGACTTGAAATCTATATCACGATTCCTCCCACGTCAGCGATGACCGAGATAGTGGTGAACATAATGGCCGAGCTGCTCGTCACGCTTTCTCTTGTAGTCAAACCAGCAGGGCAGGGATCACTGCGTGAGTATTTCCTCTCTAATCCGTTATTTAACTAGACATGACGCAGGCAAAAATGAAGAAAATTTTGTAGGAAGGAACGATGCCGATGCGGTGCTGCAGAGGCTGGATATATTAACCCAAAATGAGTCTCGGGCGGCCACAGCGCAGAGCCTACAGGTTGTCCATGGTCTGGTCCAAAGTGTGAAAGTTATTGCGGATGGTAAGCATGCAGCTTTTAATCTGTGATTTGCAGTCCTGATCTATGGCGATCACATCAGACTGCAAGGCATCTATGGACAGCGTCCGGGAGACATTGGCTATGTTTGGCACGAATAATTCAAAATGTTGGTTACTTTCTGATGCGCTCACGGTTGACGAGTAACGTTGATACTGTACCACAGGTGGCCATGGCCTGTTGCAACAAGACGCTCAAAGCTGGCTGTCTCCACCAGATCCGTGGGAAATCTACAGTGCTGCGTCTAAAGCTCACCATCACGGAACCGGCACATGGTTCATCCAAGGTGACACTTTCTCCGAATGGAAAACCTCCGAGCCTGAGTCTGGTTCCCTCTTATACATTCATGGAAAACGTATGGGTCTTTGACTTTATTCATTTGCAGAATACAAGCGACTGACCATCTCCACCTCATAGCGGGTTCAGGGAAAACCATCCTTTGGTACGTCAACATTCCTATTCTTCCGTTGTAGAGACTTATTTACCGACAAGTTCGACGATCATCGAGGACATCAACTACATGCAGAAAGCTGGACAAGCAATTCTAGCTTTCTTTTATTTTGACTCCAGAGACGATAAGAAGAACAGTCTCCGCAGCTTGCTCTCCTCCCTCCTTTTTCAATTTTACAATCAGTCCGACTTCTACTCCAACATTCTTTCCAATTTCTACTCGGCACATGGTTGTGGTTCTCGACATCCTAGCGACGCTGCACTCACACAATGTCTCAAAGACATGCTGAATTATCCGGGGCAGGCCCCGATCTACATCGTCATTGATGGCATTGACGAATGTCCGAAATCTCCCGGAATGCTGGATCCCCGTAAGGAGATTTTGTTACTTGTGGAGGAGCTTGTTGGCTTGCGCCTTTCAAATTTCCATATCTGTGTCACTACACGTCCCGAAGTCGACATCGATTCCATTCTTCATCCTTTAGCATCTCAGTCAATTTCCCTTCATAATCAGCAAGGACATTCGCAGGACATGATCGACTACGTCAAGTCCGTTGTTAGCTCTGATTCAGGGATGCGAAGGTGGGGAGTGAGCGACAAGGAACTGGTTATCGATGTACTTTCACAAAGAGCTGATGGAATGTAAGGCACTAGTATCACAAACACCCAACTATCATCACTCACTTCCGTAATGCAGGTTCCGATTTGTGTCATGTCAGTTGGAAGTCCTCTGCGACTGCCTCTCACTACATATCCCGCAAGCCCTGGATGAATTTCCCGCGACGCTTGACTGGACATATGAACGGGCCCTGCAAGATATTCCTGACAGGATGTGGGAGAGTGCCCACCTTCTCCTACAATGCGTTATCGTCTCTTCCCGCCCCCTTTTTGTCGAGGAGCTTGCAGAATTTCTCGCATTCGATTTCGGTTCAGCCCCTCTTCCGAAATTGAAGGTCGGATGTCGCCCGGCAGACCCAGAATATGCTCTGCTGTCTGTGTGTCCTGGCTTGCTCACAATCGTTGAAGTAAATGGTGCAAAAGTCGTTCAATTATCGCATTCCTCGATAAAGGACTTCTTGATATCTAGCCGGCTTGCCGCATCAAGACCCCAAACCTCCCGTTACCACGTTGACATGACACGTGCGCATACCACGGTTGCACAAGCTTGCCTTAGTGTTCTGCTCTCGCTCAATGACGAAGCGACCCGGGATGACCTCTGCAAGTTCCCCCTTACGACGTATGCTACTAAGCATTGGATGGATCATGCGAAGTTTAACCATGCATCGCAACATATCCAAGATGCTGTCAAACTTCTGCTTGACCCGAGCAGATCACACTTTGCAGTCTGGATCTCCACATACGATACAGATGGGTATCTGGCCGCCATACATTCTAAAAGCACCTCCAAAACTGGGAAAACACCCTTATATTATGCGGCATTGTATAACCTCCTTGATGTGACTGAGTTCCTAGCCAGCGCACCTTGGCAGAAAATAAATGGCCTTGGCACCCAAAACGAAACCCCGTTGACTGCAGCGTCTGAAATGGGACATGGCGAGATGGTGCGGCTATTACTCGCACGTGGCGCAGTCCCGAATACCCAAGATCGGAGCATGGGGACCGCACTTCATTGGGCATTGCGAGGAGGACATATCGAGGTTGCTCGGATTCTTCTCGAGCGTGGTGCAAATGCGAATACCCAGGGCCAGAATAAGCGGGCTCCATTACATTTGGCAGCACAAGAAGGACATCTTGAAGTTGCTAAACTCCTTCTTGAGCATGGCACAAAACTAAATACACAGGATGGCAGTGGGCAGACTCCATTGCATACGGCATCGCGAGAAGGTCGTCTCGAAGTTGCTCAACTTCTTCTCGAGCACGGCGCAAAGGCGAATACCCAGGGCCAGAATAAGCGGAGTCCATTACATTTGGCAGCACAAGAAGGACATCTTGACGTTGCTAAACTCCTCCTTGAGCACGGCGCAAAACCAAATACACAGGACGATAGTGGCCAGACCCCATTGCATACGGCATCGCGAGAAGGTCGTCTCGAAGTTGCTCAACTTCTTCTCGAGAAGCGTGCATATGCGAGTGCACGGGACTACAATAAGCGGACTCCGTTGCATTGTGCTGCCCAAGAAGGACGCCTAGACGTTGCTGAGGCCCTTCTTGATCGCGGCGCAGATGCCAATGCTGGGGACCAGAGCAATTTAATCCCATTGCATTTGTCAGCGCAGGAAGGACATCTTCAAGTTTCTCAACTCCTTCTTGAGCGCGGGGCAGATGCGAACGCCCGGGACCAGAGTTATAAAATACCATTGCATTATGCAGCGCAGGGAGGACATCTCAAACTTGCTGAGCTCCTTCTTGAGCGTGCCGTAGATGCGAACGCCAAGGACAAGAGCAGTCAAATCCCGTTGCATTACGCAGCGAAAGGAGGCCATCTCCAACTTGCTGAGCTCCTTCTTGAGCGCGGTGCAGATGCGAACGCTAAGGACAAGAGCGGTCAAATCCTGTTGCATTACGCAGCACAGGGAGGCCATCTCAAACTTGCTGAACTCCTTCTTGAGCGCGGCGCAGATACGAACGCTAAGGACAAGAGCGGTCGAATTCTGTTGCACTGTGCAGCCCAAGAAGGACGCCTCGAAGTTACTCAGCTCCTCCTTGAGCGTGGCGCAGATGCGAATGCCCGGGATACGAGCAAACAAATTCCGTTGCATTATGCAGCCCAAAGAGGACATCTCCAAGTTTCTCAGCTCCTTCTTGAACATGGAGCGGATGTGAACGCCCGAGACAAGAGCAGTCGAATTCCATCACATTACGCAGCCCAAGAAGGACATCCCCAAGTTTCTCAGCTTCTTCTTGAGCGCGGCGCAGATGCAAACGCCCGGGACCGGGGTTATCAAAGTCCATTACATTACGCAGCACAAAAAGGACATCTCAAAGTCATTCAGCTCCTACTCGAGCATGGCGTAAATGCGGATATCTTGGACCAGTCAGAGCGAACTCTATTGCATTGGGCATCACAGCAAGGACACCTTGAAATCGCTCGGCTCCTTCTTGACCATGGAGCGGATGCAAATGCTCAAGACGGAAATTACGGGAGGACTCCCTTACACCTTGTATCGCAGAGCAAAGTTGCTCAGCTCCTTCTCGAACACGGCGCAGATGCAAATGCCCAAGACTGTAACAAGCGGACACCATTGCACTATATGGCTCAAAAAGGACATCTCGAAATTGTTCAGCTCCTTCTTGAGCACGGTGCAAATGTAAATGCCCCAGACCCCAATCATCGGAACCCATGGGATCAGGAAACAATTTCCAGCCCAGTTGCTGTGGTCCTTGCCCAATATGGAGCAGATGTCCGCTTCTAACAAGCGAACCCTATTGGAGCTGGCATTCTGGAGGGAAGATTAGTATTTTTCATACTTTTGAATCATGCGGAAACACGATTACGATGAATGCGTCGTACAGTGAGAGTGGTTTCATGAAGCGTTGATAGGTGTGTCCACACCGCGACCCGGATCCCGTGCAGTGTATGCTTTCATCTCTTAAAGTTCTTCCTCTATGTCAATGCCACACGTCTCTCCTACATGACTCGGAATTGTTAATTACGAGCAGCACCTAGATAGTCTCGGATATACTTAAAAGGCGGATTGATCCTGACGAGATACAGTCCTGTTCCATTTGAGGTTGTTGGCAAAACTTCTGGATAAACACCAGCAGGTCCTGTTCTAAATATTCGTCGCTACTCCATGAGCTGAGTAGGCCTATTTGTGGCCCAAGCAGAGCGCCGCCCTTTTGTCATCGTAGCTGCATCGCTGGAGGGCTTTTTTTGTTTGTACTGACTTAATACAACTCGTCATCATCACAGTTCAGATGACGTCCCATGATTCAAGACATACAGTATAATTCAAGCCTCTCAAAATCTACGCCACCATCGTCATCACCCTCGCCCATTTTATCATCTCACCCTTTCCAGGGGCCGATAGAATATGCCCCAACTTTATTCGTGACCATGGTTGAAACACCTTACAACCATATACAGTGCTCGTCACGAATAGGAATAAAGGTGCAACTTCGTTTATTAACTTCATTCCATCTTCACCTGGTTACCAGAGAGCCCGCTTTGTCTTTCAGCGACCATTCCCATCCCGCCAGCCCTCATTCTGGTCATCAGATAGTCCACCTGTGGCGAACTTCAGCGGAAAGAGCACTGACTCATTGGGGCTATGTGTGCTCGTGCCCCGTGTCTCTGGGAAGGAACCCATCTGGTGGATTCATAACTGCGGCTGCACGTAAGGGAAACAAATGCACTGTATCAGCAACAGGAGAGAGACAATATGAGAAGCAGACCTTCAGCCGCGAGCCCTTTATTGGATGGCCTTGCAGCTCCGAGAGTGAGGAGCATCAGAATGAGCACTGACAGGTGAGTACGCATAAACGGGACCGCGGTAGTGGAGAAGAGTTGTATTGTCCGCGGCGACGACCGCTGCTGTGGAGAGTCTCTGATTTTATACCCACCGGCGTAGAACTCGTTCTCTCAATCGCCGAAACGGAGGGCGAGGTGCCTCTGCGCTCACCTGGTGGATCATTCGAGGCTTATGTCCTTTATCTGCGACAAGGCTCCAAACCATGGAATGTACGTCCCGCAAAGGCGATGTTGTCACCATAAGGAGGTTCTTCTCCCGACAGAACTCCGAGAAATGACAAGTGAGGAATTTCTTTGACCAACTCCGGAAAAGTAGATAGGGGTCTTCGGATACAAAAGCAGCGGTTCAAACCCGAAGATCAAGAAATTTAAAAATATATACAAGCAGGCGAGAAGCGAAAATAAATGGTGCCGATGCCGATGTGATGAGGCGGCTCTAGACGAGCTGATCGACGGCTAGAGTGTCGCCGGCGGCGGCCACCCCGATCTGGCGATGACCGACTCGAGAGGTGAGTAGAGAAGTGAGTGTGGAGAGAGACTCGCTCACTGGTGAACAAAGCATATCAGACGGAGACGCTCACATTATCCTTGGTCACGGTCTTGGGTGAGGTGAAGGAATGGATTCCCAGGACATATCGCGACCGGTCCTGTGGCGGGGTCTGTTCTCTATCTAAATCTATCACAGGTCCAGGGGGTACTGTTCACTTACGCCACCCGTCTCACTCTCAGGTTTGAGGGTACAAGGGGAGGCGAATGAACTTACGACTAACCCCAGAAATACCGCAACACAACATTTAAAGGGGTTACTCTGAGGTCAGAGGCAGGAACACCCCCAGTTAATGGAACGAGCGGCCCGTAGCATTCCCACGCTGGCCGATAACGACGAACAGTCGACGTGATGGGATCGAATTCGTTTTGTTTTGAATAACTTAACTTACTCCGAGTTGGGGTGCCTCGTAACAATGACAGGCGCTGATAAACGTCCTCGAGAAGGCAGCGAGAGACCTAGAAAGCGATATCGCTCTGTGAGGGACATTTTACCGTGCTGTGTTACAACGAAAACAAAACCCCATCTGACGCAGTCTTGCAGGATGGGACTCCCATCTGGGGCAACAGGGTAATCGAAGGGCCAGGGGTTTGGGTTAGTTGTGTGAAGGGTAAGGAGAAGCAGACGATTGGTGAGCTGTATGACCTGTTCGAAAACGTAAGTTGATGTTTACCGTCCCTGGCTGCAACCGGATCACGCCCGACATTGTCGCTTTTGTTTCTATAGCTTGCATCCGAGCTTTGGCCAGAATTGGCCGCCGCCGACCCTGGTGATAACCAAGAAGGGCAACGTAACGGCTCGGACGGCGATGACGAGGAAGTGGACTTGGAGAAGCAAATCGCGAAAGAACTTGCTTCGATAAAGCGGCCACGTAAAGAACAAAGATTCGGTACGTCGCGCCTTTGTTCCGTTTTCTCGAGATATCTAAGTTGGCGGGGGAACGTTAGCAAACTGCCAGACCAACACGCCTTGCGGTGCGCGCGCTTGAGCTATCATTCGCCTTATGGGATACCCCTGATCTCTGAGGATTTTCTTTCCCGTTCAAGTGGTCTTCATATCATGCAAGGCACCCGTCGATCCTGTCGAGCTCGTGTTCAAACACATTGAGAATGTGACAAGGACTGGGGTGACTCATACGAGGTGAGACAGTGGTATTTTGTTTTTCTTTTCCCGGTTTCACCTCAAACGCGGGGGATTTTCTGCTTCCAGGTACACTCACCGTCTGACACCGATCGCGAATACGTGCGTCGCAAACGTACATGAGATAAAGTCTCTCGCCCAGCGCGTCCTCAAACCGTTCATCACGCAGAATCCTGACTCAGATTTTCGCGTGCGTATTCATGGCTTACCCGAATTTCGAATTCTTCCCGAAGTACGTAGCCCTAACGTCATCCATCATATCACATTCAGTACAAGATCGAACTCAAAGTGCGCAACCATAATGCGATTCCCCGACAGACGATCATTGATACCGTCGTTTCGTGCGTTCCGAGCGGATGGACCGTCAATCTCGAAGATGCTGAGGTCTTCATCCTTGTTGAAGTGTTCAAGGTGAGCAGTTTCCTTCTGACACCTGACCTTGATCGGGGCTTTTCTGCTGAGCCCCTTTTGCTTTCCGGCACACAGGGCGTTTGTGGCATCGGCATAGTGAAAGATTATTACGCGCATCAAAAATTCAATGTTATGGAGATTGCCAAATTAAAGAACGCCGAAGGTGATAAGCCTGAAGGAGAAGGTCGGGTGAAACTGCATGAGAATACATCTGGCGATCGTTAGGTGTAGCCGTGTAGGTGCAATAATACCATAAACTACAGTACAGTACACAAGAAAGACTGTATTCTGGTAGGGTGCCAAAGTAAATGAGATTTATGTACCTTAAAACGATTTGATCAACTGTAATTGCTAGCTCCCCTCAGCCATTTCCGTTGAACCGCGTACGTGCGGCGACTGCTCAGCTGTCTCGCTGAGCCTCACTCGGGGCTGATTACAAAGCCCATTTTGCTTGGGCGACTTTTGACGAGACGTCGAGACGTCCCCGCGTTGGCCACGAATAGATTGTCCCGGCGGGGAGTAGTAACTTACAAGTAAGTCAAGTAAAATTCATCCTGACATCTCTCCTCACCATTCATTCCATTCCCCGTCAAAAAAAAAAAGTAAAAAAAAAAAAGATTGACAACGCTTAAAAAAATTATAACTAAAAAGTAAATGGTAAAAAAAAAAAGCTAAACTTTTGGTGTTAGTTACCAAGCTGTATAGCACACACCAGTAACTTTGGTTTAGCGACAAGCATCATGGACACCGTCTCGTCGATGTTAGATCTAATGCGGCGGCTTCCGCCCACGAAGATCGAAGAGAATGTAGACGTGCTCATGCAGATTAGCCCGGACTATGCGGACGATCTATCGAGCAATGTGGATCAACCACTTAAGCTGCGTGTAGACCCGACGACAGGCAAGGAATACCTCGCGTGCGTGTACAACCAAGATGGCGAGAGTTACAGGTACGTTTTTTTTTGCGGTTCCCCTCCCCTTGCGGCATTCCATCTCCGCGCCCGCGCCCCCGCGCGCGTGGGTGTATGTATACGCGTAACTCAATCGTTGGGGTGGATTAGGTCGCCTTGGTCAAACGAATATGATCCGCCTTCGGAAGACGGGCCCGTACCCCCTCCAAAGCTTCGCAAGCTCGAAATCGCGGCGAACGAAGCGTTCGACACTTATCGCGAGATGTACGTTTCATCCCTCGCTTTGACGATATGTATCCCCATCACTCTTACCACGCGTATCTCTCTCCAACTCAACTCAACCCTCCGACGTCCGTTCCAATAACGAAAAAAAAAAAAAAAAAAAAACTTCTTGCCAACATCTGGATTGATAACCGACTTTTGCGATGATCGGACGTGCACGGGGGCGATGTAAATGCTGTGGGTATACACGTGGATTACAGGTACTTCGAGGGCGGCGCCTCCTCCGTATTTCTGTGGGATCTTGAAGACGGCGGCTTTGCCGGCGTTGTATTATTGAAGAAGAGTACGTGCTTTTTTTGTGTTATGATGTTTGATTGATTCCACCATGGACTACTACCTCCATCATATTAAGTTCCGTGGCTGTGGCTGTCCCCTTTGATACCTATCAACAACGTTGGGCTGACGTAGTGATCGTACCGCCCCCTTGTGGTATCCCTAGGTCTCACGCCGGCATCTCCGTTGGAGCCTTCTGGCAGTTGGGACTCAATCCATGTGTTCGAAACGCTGGAGCGTGGGCGCCAGGCACACTACAAACTCACTTCGACAATTATGCTCCAGCTTATCACACGTCGTGAGAGCACAGAAAGTTCTTCTGAAACAAAGGATCAATCGGCGTGGAAGCATGATGGAGAAATCAGCCTGAGCGGAAGTATGACTCGGCAGGTGTGTATCGATGTGGTGGGTAGCGGCGAGGAGCCCTCACGTATATCCGCACCGTAGACCGAGCAAGACCACCCTGTGCAGGATGCAACCTCCCATGTGCAAAACGTCGGGAGGATGGTTGAGGATATGGAAATCAAGATGCGTAATTTGCTGCAGGAGGTTTACTTTGGCAAGACACGTGATGTTGTACATGATCTCCGAAGTCTGGATGATCTTGAGAAAGCGCGGAAACAACGAGAGCTTCAGAAGGAGCTGGTGGGCTTCATCAAGCGATGATAGGCCTCAGTAACTTGGTTGCATAGTCTAACCTCTGTCTACTTTTACACACATGACGATGAGCAATTTATCTGATGACCGGAATTAACATGTGCGGGTGCAGTGCTCATGACCAACCTGCGACATAGTAGATTAGGTACAAGATGGGTGCCATATCAACTCACTTGTGGGAAGCCAACAAGCAAACTAGGGATGACGGGCGCTTCGAGACGCTCAAGGCCGCGGATGTTAATAAAGTGCGAGAAGCGCCAGCAGATGCGCGGATGGTGATCACGACCGGAGCTGCGCATCTGCTATGGGATTTGAGTGGATGGTTACCTGTTGAACGGGGTGACAGACATTAGGAGGAAACTGAAGAAAATAAGGATTGAGCGCCATACATGGGTAAGTTTGATCTCGGACAAAGGTCGATTCTTATTGTTTACTGGAACGCGTTCCATGGCATCGAGTGTGGAGTCGTGACCATCTATTACTTTCCCAAAGATGGTGTATTTTGAATCTAAATGGGCCTGTTTGGCATACGTGATGAAGAATTGGGATTTGTTGGTATCAGGGCCAGAGTTTGCCATTGCGACGACGCCACGGGCGTTGAACTGGGAATGAATGATGGGGACATTTAGGCGCCCATGTGGGGGGCGTTGGTCATGAATGTGGTCCGATGGGAAAGGAGTTACCTTTAATGTCGATCGTATTTCATCTGGAAAAGGTTTTGCCCAGATCGATTGCCCGCCTTTGCCAGTCCCGGTCGGATCGCCAGTTTGAACCATGAAGCCTTTGATGCTCCTGTGAAACAGACAGCCATCGTAATAGTTTGAAGCACAGAGGGCCAAAAAGTTCTTTGGAAAAGGTAAGGGTAAGGATACTAGGATGAGAACAAGTAGAGTTATGTGACGTACCTGTGCAGTTTTGGGAACGGCATCACAAAAGATTTCGATCTGAGTCAGATAAGGGCAATGAGAAATGATGGTGCGTAGGAATGGTGTAGTAGGGGGTGCAAACCTTGAGATCACCATGGGTCGTATGTAAAGTTACGGACTGGGAAAAAAGTTACGAGAAGTGTAATACGGAACGGATAAGGAACTCGTACCATTGTGTGTGGTCAGGCTATGCTGCTAGTAATACGATGATGGCAGTGTCAAATGCCGGTGCGGAGTGATGGTTGCGTGGGTGGGGAATGGTGTTATAGATCACGTGATTGTAGGAGTGATGATGTAATGATACAGAGAAATAAATTAAATAAATAAATAAATATTAAAGATAGTCGATTGGATCTGGACAGCCGAGCCCCTATTAAACGGTGCTCAGAGGTGCAGAGCCTTTCCCGCCCCGACGCCTCTCCCCCCCCAAATCATGCTTCACGCTCGTCGTCCCCCCTCCGTATACTCGCAGGAAGACCCTCTCTCGTTTGCGGTCCGTCCTCCTGATGCAGAGACAGACCTAGAACGCCGAGCACGCATCCAAAAGGAAGCCGACGCCAAGCGCATCTCTGACTCAATCGACGAACAACTGAAAATCGACAAAAGGAATTATGAGAGGTCTAAACAGGACGTCCGAGTACGTTTTTTCCAAAACGACATCGCATCCTTTTTCTCCATAGACTTATCTCGTCCATCCAGCTTCTCCTGCTGGGTCAGGCCGAATCTGGAAAGTCCACCCTCCAAAAGCAGTTTCAACTCATGTATCGCCCCGACTCGCTAGATCAGGAACGCGCTTCTTGGCGCACAGTCGTCTATTTCAACATCGCTCGTTCGGTCAAACGCATCCTAGACACTCTCGACACGCACGGCGACATCTTTGATGAAGACACTTCTGGCGTCGATTCTACTTATGATTCAGTCTCTTCCAAGCGAACAATGGAAGATCGCAGCCGTCAGGACACTCTCGAAGACTCACATTCTCACCCATCTCGCTCATACCACTCTCCCGTCGTTTCTGAGACCCAGAAGCAGATCGCTACCCTTAGATTACGCCTATCCCCCCTCGTTGCCGCAGAGGTTACACTCGCAGATAGACTCAGTGGTGGCGTCCGTGTATCTGGTTCAGGCAAGGGCGGTGTCTTCGTGCGCCACGGTTGGCAGTCTAGGTCCACCGGACGTCGTGGTTCCTCCTTTTCTCGTTCCCGCGATCATTCCGGTGCTGGTTATCCTTTGGTTGGCTCTATCACAGATAGTGCAACCTTTTCGAATGTTGCCGAGGTGGTTGAGGAGGTCGGCAGGATTCTCGATGCAAGCAGAGAAGACGTCAAGACTCTTTGGCGATCGGAGGTTGTGCAAAGAATGATCAAACGTAGGCGGCTCCGCCTAGAAGAATGGGCAGAGTTGTATGTTTCTATTCACATACGTCTCTTGATCTGATACGAGATGTTGACTTGTCATATGCCAGTTTCCTCGGTGACATTGACCGCGTCGCCGCGAGAGACTATGTTCCTAGCACTGGTGAGAAACGGCAATTTCCTCTTCTTTTGTTTTCGGCTTGATTGCTGATTGGTCGTAGATGACAT
Source organism: Lactifluus hygrophoroides (assembly GCA_003314055.1). Taxonomy (NCBI): domain Eukaryota; kingdom Fungi; phylum Basidiomycota; class Agaricomycetes; order Russulales; family Russulaceae; genus Lactifluus; species Lactifluus hygrophoroides. The sequence continues at coordinate 10,970 of QLPC01003814.1, read as the reverse complement.
TCTCCACGCCCGCATTCAGACGATGGGCGTTGCAGAACACCTTTTTGAAGTCCCTTTGCATGGCAGATCTGTCACCTGGCACCTCTACGACGTAGGTGGCGCGCGAGGACAACGGCATTGTTGGGTGCCCTATTTTGACGAAGCCAATGCTATTATCTTTGTCGCGCCAATCAGCGCGTTTGATCAGGTGCGTAATTCGCAGCAGTGCGTTTGCAAGTATAATGAACAGAATTACTGTGAACAGTACTTGGAAGAAGATCCACGGACAAACCGGATTGATGACTCACTTCAGCTATTCACCGCGATATGCTCAAATCAGCTCTTGAAGAATATTCATTTGGTCCTTTTCTTGAGTAAGTCGCAGTGACGACTCGAATGACAGCGCTTTCTTAATCGTGGTTCATAGACAAAACAGATGTTTTACAAAACAAATTAGCCAACGGCGTGCGCGTTAGTAAATAGTGGGTCTATTTGTTCACATCGTCGCCACACAACACTCAACGCCGTCTCATGCAGCATTACATCCTATGGCAATCGACCCAACGACTACGAATCTGTTGTTAACTACTTTCGCGCGCACTTCTTGCAAGTTCACAGGAAGAACAATGAGAAGAAACGGGTTCTCTATTCCCATCTGACGAATGTGGTCGTAAGTCCACGATATCAACCTTTCAGCCTACCCCTATCGCTTACAATGCGTATCACGATTAGGATATCAAAGCTACCCGCAGCATTATTGCCAACGGTACGAATATAACGTTCAGTGATTGCGGCTGCCATTGATCTCCGATTTGTAGTTCGGGACTCCATATTCAGGGATTACTTAAAATCGGCCGCTCTCGTCTGAGGGTCGCACGCACGCACGCACGCACGCACGCACACTCGCACACGTACGGACGCACGGACGCATGGGTTTACGATATTTTATCACCTTGCTTTTGCCTTCTTTTGTTAATCTTGCGTCGGACTGGTCCAAGGGCTCTCTTGTATCCGTCATACACTACTGGGACTTGGGCTAATGGCCCTGACCTTTGCCGATGCCGCATTCCTGTAACACCAATGATTCGCTCCATGTTGTCGTCAAGTCTTTATTCTCTTTCTTGATGTGGCTCATCCTCACTACTGCCTGTCCTATTGTACTCTTTACATCCCCGCAGTATATGTCCTCCCTCATTCATCATGCGTTAGGTTAGGTTAACCCGCCGCTCCCGGTGGATGGATCATCGTTTCAAGTCATCTATGGGATGATCGATGATCAGCCAGATTTGGACTTATCCCGGAGGCTAAAACGGTCCCTGTGGCGCGCAAAAAATTGGTGGGTTGATCCACGCGTCTGCCGTCGGATAGATGATGTCCCTGGGCGCTGAACCCTATCCGAAGAGTGTCCCCCAAAACGGGAAACCGCCGCTTCGCGTTGCCAACCCGGTAATCTCTTTACTCGGACTGGACGCTCAACACATGCTTCCATCCGGGTATAACTGCCTTTTGGTATCCGTATCCGAATCACGCACCTCCAACCTAACCTGAGATCCGAAAGCGAAAGAAATGAAGCCCAATAGCACAGGCACACGTTGTTCTCCTACAGTCCTACAGCGCCCACCGTAAATTTTTTATTTATTTTGGTAGTAGTACTACTTGCAACCCTACTGCCTCCTATCCTATGGAGAATCAAGTATCCACGCCGCCGCCGCCGCCGCCATGTAC
>QLPC01003773.1:0-10733 GCA_003314055.1 Lactifluus hygrophoroides | reverse complement strand
TCTAAGAATAGACATAGGGGTTATCGTCCAATAGCGATAGGAGAGCAGGGACAAGGAAGAGCCGGAGGAGATCTCCGAGTGGAGATATCCGTCGAGGAGCGGTAATGGGGAATCCCCTGGGGAATCCCCAAGCGGGAATATCCGAACGACCGGTTCGGATAACCGGGAGGGAAGCCGGACAGCCGGTCCGGCACAGGAGGTAACCGAATAGCCGATCACGTGCCGTATCCCACGGTCACGTGTGAGGTCAGAGGATCGGAGGAATCACGTGCCGTATCCCACGGTCACGTGCAGGAGGGTCAGAGGGGTCACGTGCCGTATCTCACGGTCACGTGCCTGGGTCAGAGGGTCAGATAGGTCACGTGATACTTCCCACGATCACGTGACCCCCGGTTCATGGTGGCGAGGTTTCATGGTTCGTGACAATTGCCTTGATTCATGATCAGTGAGAGTGTCATGCTAACCGTGACATGACCCAGCAGATGACAAGCGCAACCTTGTGACTGGTCCAAAGTAGCCAAGGCTACCGTATGTTCTCAGAAGTTCCATACCATTCCGTACCGTTCCATACCGTTCCATACCGTTCCATACTGTTCCGTACTGTTCCATCTTGTTCTTGACCGATCTGCCGTGTTCTCCTACATACCAGCAGCTTCCACGTATCTTGTATATAAACCAGAGTATGTCAGTGAACAAGCCTTAAGCTTGTTCTTCTGTGAATCTATCAGGTTTCCAGTCGTAACCAGCCAGACAGCCTTATCCTCTGTAAGACAAAGGGATATCTTATCTCAAGTGCACTGGAGCTTGCCTTGTAAGCCAGACATTGAACTCAAACGAACCCCGACTTAGACACGCAGTCACCTGAGGCATGACATTAGAACAAGCTTACATGATCTACCTGACATCTGAAAGATATGATGGCAGCAACGGCTTCCACCAACTGATTCCAATCGAAATGGATCTATGATCATTTGGGACTTACTGTCCCAACAACTAGTGTTTTCAAGTCTGGTCCAGTCCAGTTTTTGGGCCCAAATTTGAAATAACCAGACCTGTAACCGGTTAAGATTAGTACAGAATATCAAATAACCGAACTGAACCGCAAAAGACTGGTCTATTTCAGTCTAGATACGTAATACTAACTGGTTAAGACCAGTTAAGACCGATTTTTTTGAGGGCCAGCTACAAAACAGTGAACGCGTTCGGGAATGGTCGGCCCGAATCTGCCCGGCATCATCTTATCGGTAGATTGTATTGTACCTGATCTTTCTGTGAAATTACAAGTCCTAATTGGCTGAACTGAAGGGTGCGTGAGTTGATTACTGTTACACTCTGTATACTAAAAGTCCTTATGGCTTGAACTGAAGTGCACATAGATTGATTACTGTCACACTCTGTATACTAAATGTAGTCTAAGGCAACACTAAATCAATTGTTACACTAACTGGGACTTGTGCACACTGTAACTCATAACTCAACTTGCAGTGAACTAACTTAGAGTACAAGTTTTGGTCCCTTTCCTGATTAGGAAGGAGCCTGGCCTGGTCTGGTCCGGCCATTCTCCGGAGTGTTTATGACTGCTATGTCCCAATTGTTGAAATTTAGTTAAGACTTAGTTAAGACTTAGTGAGCCTTTAGTTGATGCCCAAAAGACCGGTCTAGACTGGTTTTTATGCAGTCTATTCAAAAATCCTCCAACCCTTGGACTGTAGACTGGTAGGATCTAAAAATGGATGGACTGAGACCGATGGTCTGGTCTTTTCCGGTTAAGTCCGGTCCAGTTTCGGTCTTTTTTTCGGTCCAGTAGACTGGACCTTAAAACTCTATTTAGGAATGCATCTCGAGCTTTGTCTTCTTCTCTAGTGAGGGGATAGGCTTTGCAGTCTAAGGTTGGGGGTGCGGTCAGTAGGAGTTCGATGGTGTGGTCCCAAGATCAAGGAGGAGGGAATTTCTTCAACTCCTCATCGCTGAACACCTTCTCAAAGTTCCAGTAAGCCTTGGGGACTATGTCCCTCCAATCCTTCTTCATTTTGTCATGAGCTTGTTCAGCCAGTTGTTGGGTGATGGTGGTCTTCCTCCACTCTAATCCTATTGTCTCTCCTCTCCTCAGCCATGGTCGATTTCTGATGGTGACCGAACGTAGCCCTGCCACCTTGACTTCTTTGCTGGGTGGCGGTGCTGCCGCTCCAGCCATTTTAATGATGAGGGCTGCGTCCATCATCCCTTGGGCCCAATTGGGTTGAGGGTTGGCTGCAACAAACCATGGGTGCCACGAGCACGTGTGATCCACGTGCAATGGACTTATCGCCTCACCCTATGGGTCACATGCCCGTGGGTAGTTGTTACTTGGTTAGGAAATCAGTTGTGTTGTGCACCGGAGGAGGAGCCTGCCCCCACTTGGGAGGACAATTACTATATGTAGGATACTTTCTCACGCTTGAGCGATGGACTGTACGATACTGGTGGCACATTGCTGTGCCACGCTGCTGTGCTCTGTTGCTGTGTATTGTAGCTGTGCTATGTTGCTGTACAACGTTGCTGTGCACACTACCACTTGGTGGCGTTGGGACTGCTTAATGAGGCCAAGTAGTACGGTAACCTCATGTATTTAAGACGAACTCTTGCTGGGCTAAAACCTCAGCTTCAAGTTCTACTTTGTTCCTTGAATCACACTCTGCCTTCTACTCTTTGGGTATTGCTCCTGTTGCAATACCAAAGAGTCATTGATTGTGTGACGCTCTTAGCTCATCTTATCTTATCTTTTTCATCTTATCTTATCTACTCAAGAAGCGTCTAAGTCTTTGACTTAGCACCCTTCACTCTACCACACGTGACTACATCACGTGCCACTTGTGCACGTGATCTCCTTACCGCATTAGTGCACATGACTTGTTCACGTGACTGAACACCTGACAGCTCCCACAATCAAGTGATCAGGGACACGACTGATATCTTTCATAGACATCTGTCGCGCACCTGATAACCTTGGGCTTACCTCAGCCACTGGCCTGTGTGAGCCATAACAATGGGTATCCCAACACCATCTAATCCTTCCCCATGTCGGCCACATAGAATCTGAGGGTGTGGGTGGTGTCCCCTGTGGTGACTTCAAGGTTAGTGTACCTATCCACGATTCCTCCTTTGTTCATCATCCCATCGGCATTGTGTAATAGTTTGGGACGCCACAATGGCCTGGTTCCAAGTCCATGTTCTTTTATGAACAGTTCTGAGATGAAGTTTCTGGTGGCCCCACTGTCCACTAGTGCCACCAGGTCTGCCTCTTTCAACGTGGTGTGAAAACGAACTAAAAGTCGCATACTATTGAGTCTGGGTAAGAATACATTGTGTTGAAACATAGCTCGAATAAAGGCCTTCTTATTCAAGCCTTCTGAAAATCCTGTCCTCCTTCTGCGCTCTCCCACCTCTTCTGTAGTTCTTCATATGTTGCTGTATCACAGGAGTGCAGGTATTCGAAGACTTGGTCGGTCGAGAGGGTAGAGGATGTCGCAGAGCTTCCAGAATCGCTGGTAGCGTCGCTGGTGTCCATCTTCGAGGCTTGCATGGTCTTGGGACAGGGCCCTTTGGACAAGGGGCAATTGCGTTTGATGTGTCCCTGTTTCTTGCACAGGAAGCATCTGCCCTCGGCTTTAAGCTTTTGGGCATCCGCCTCAGTGATACCACGCAGGGCATCCACCTGCATGGCATCCGGGTGACTGGCCAGCGTCCTGTACTGCTGGTTGCCTTGGTTCTGAAAGAACAGTCTAGGTGGTCCTCCTCTTTGATTTCCTCGCTTGAAGAAGCCTCTTTGAGGGCGGTAGGGCTCTAGTTCTGAGAGCTTGGCTTGTTTATTTCGTGCCAAGGTGCATATTTGCTCCCAGGTATGCACATTCACATCCGAGAGTCTGATTTCACAGTGTAGGGCTCAGGTGAGTCCTTTCTTGAAAATGTCATGCACCGCTTCATTGTCTAAGGGGTAATTAGCCTTCCTTGCCAGTGCTGCAAAGGTGCTAATGTAGTGGTTGATGTCCTGTCCCTGCATTTTAAGTCTTTGGAGTGCGGTTGCCATGTTAGTGGCCGCATTGACATCCATTCAGTATTGTTCAAAGTTGGTCCTGAACTCGTCCCAAACATTGACATGAGGTGGGGTGGGGACTGGCCTGTTTGAGATCCACTGGATCTTCTGATGTTTCCATTCTGCAGTTGCTTGTCTGCAGATGTAGGTGAGGGCATGTGCGACCTTTCTATAGGGATCCCTCATAACAGGGGTGTCTTCGTTGGTAAATTGATAGAGGACGAGCACCTCCATCCATGCATTTGCCAGGGGGCGTTCTCCTTCGAAGGGTGGTGGTGGGGCACCTTCCATGCGTCCATTTCCAGGTGGGGGAGGTGGCGCAATGCCCTGTTGCACTTGGGCATTCCCTCCGGGTCCCCCTGGTCCACCGGGTTCTCCCAGTCCGCCTCCAGGTCCCCCCCCAGGGTTAGGGGGTGGGGCTCTGCCACTTGATCCACCACTGCCTCCAGGCTGTCCAGAAGGGTTCATACTGGTACTGAGGGGGTTAAGGATCAAGTTAGCGGCGGTCTGGACCTGCGCTGGGATGATAGTGGTGGTGCTAGTCATTCTAGGGTCTTCCGGTGTCATGGTATCTCGACATTCTATGGACTGCTCTTTTCTTCCCAGACACGTTGTGACCCTCGCATCCGGAGGGCTTCTATTCTTACTCATGCCGATGGACTTGTGACCCACCCTTACCTATGGTACTTATCTTATGGACCCACTATCACTCAGTAAGGGCTCTAGGCCCTCTATCTTCACACCCCACACTCTGGACTATGACGCGTACCTACGACTTGTGACTTGATGGCCATATGGGCCTTTGTACTATACTGAATACGGTTATCTGACTCGACTCGAACCTGGATCATGGGACAGGCCTAGGGAAGGCAGTGGAACATACTGGAAGGGCCTTAGGAGCGCCAGTGGATGGTCTGTGCTAGCGGGTCGTGGGGTGTCTTCTCCTTCTAGAGCTTGCAGTTGTGGTTGGACGTCAAGTGTTGCAAGTTCTTCAGGTTCTACTGCTAAAAGGTCTGGGTTATAGGCGTTTGGTGCAAGTCAGATGGCTTGTCCTTCTTCATTGTCATCATAGTTGCCTTTGTCTTGGTTATAGCATTTCTCAAACTCAAACCAGAGTCCATGGATGTATGTGAGGGGGAATAATCTGTCGTCAGAGAGGGTATACCAACTGCTCCACCTGACAACATGTCCTTCAATCTCGGTTCCTTTTTCTAAATGATAGATGGCTCTTTGTCCCTTCCAATGTATGATTCGTCCCTTTGGGATGTCTTTAGGTCCTGCGCTGGCACACCAGAAGGGGAGTGTAGGGTGAGAGGGTCTTCGTCCAAAGTTGGGGTCCCTCTGAGGCTGTTTCCCTTTCCTTGACTTTGGAGCCAGGGTTGAGGTCTGTTCTAATGTCACCCTTAAGTCCTAAGCATGTCCACAAGTCTAGCAAACGCTCAATATGCCTTCTGACTTGTCTGGTCTGTTCCAAGCGAAGTCAAGCAATAAGCTTGAGGAGCGAGGGTTCACATGAAGAGAGGGGTGACTTAGAATGTATATCCACGAGGAGAACAGACCTAAGGCTACCTAGACACATCATGAGTCCTTAAGTAGTCTACAGTACGTCCACTGGCACTCCTAAGGCCCTTCCAGTATGTTCCACTGCCTTCCATAGGCCTGTCCTGTGATCCAGTACCTGAGTCGAGTCATACGTCTGTATCCGGTATAGTACAGAGGCCCATATGGCCTTCGAGTCATGAGATAGGGGTACGCATCATAGTCCTGTAAGTGGGGTATGAAGATAGAGGGCCTAGAGCCCTTACTGAGCAACAATGAGTCCATAAGGTAAGTATCATGGACAAGAATGGGGTCAGAAGTCCATCGGCATGAGTAAGAAACTAGCCCTCCAAATGCGAGGGTTACAGCGTGTCTGGGAAAGAAAAGAACAGTCCAGAGAACGTCAAGGCAATGTAACATGTCCCATGCGCTGATGCCAGATGTCTAGTGAAGTAGACACACTTTTTGGATGCAGATTTAGGGACACAGATGTAAAGTCAAGCCAATAGAGCTTAGACTCTCTGTATCCTGTCGCAATGCAACACCCATTGAGGACAATTTTAGCCTTCTCCTTACTGAAGGTGGTCTCAGCATCCTTGTCCACCAACACTCCTGTTGAGAGGAAGTGAGTTTTTACAGCAGGAATGTGGAGTACATCACTCAACGTGATTTGTACACCTTCTGGGCTTTTAATTTTTATTGATCCAACCCCTACTTGCTCGACAGTGGACTTATCACCTAGGTGTACAATGCCTTTGATTGAAGAGTAGGTGGTAAAGTCGGATTTATGAGGGGTAATGTGGTGTGTAGCCCCACTGTCAAGCATCCAACGCGACTTGGTCGCAGCGCACAAGGAAACATCCATATCATTGACCTTCTCAATGGAGGCAGTAGACTCTACTAGTACATGTGCATTGGCTGCCTTTGCGCCACTACCCCCTCCTTCCTTTTTCTTTGCATCTGCCTCATCCTTCTTCTTCTCATGGCAGTCGGGCTTGATATGGCCCTTTTTCTTGCAGTAGTGGCATGTTAGATCTGCATGTTTATTTTTCTTTGTTATTTTGCCACTACCGCCAATGGGCGCTTTGCCCTTGATTGAGTTGAGGGAGGCGGATCCCCCAGCACGGCAGCCTTCTTCATTAAGTACTCAAGCGGTAATCTCAGTGTGACTAAGTTTGCTAGGTGAGCCGCCGGCAAGGATTGTAGATGCCAGAGCCTCATAGGACTCCGGCAAGGCGTTGAGGAGGATCAGTGAATACTGGAGGTCAGTGACCCCCATTTGAGCATTGGCTAGTGCAACTCGTGCGCCATTGAGCTTGGTGAATTGGTGTGCAAGGGGTTGAGAATCATTGAGTTTGGCTTGGGTCAGCGCAATCCAGTTATTAAAGACTGCAGTGCTGCCTGCTACTCTACCATATATGGATGCAAGATGGTCCCATTTTTCTTTGACTGTGGTGTAGTCCACTTCGGAGGCAATGTGAGAGTAGACGTCAGGTCTGATGTAGAAACACATATACACTTTTACACATTTCTGCAAATTCCTCCATTCATCAGGATCTGCCCCTTGAGGGGCTGTAGTATTTGTAATGATGTCTTCTGCCTCCTGTATGGCCAGAATGGCTTCAAAGGTGGCAGACCAGTTGGCCCAATTGGTTCCATCGAACTGTCCCAGGGACACTCCTGGGGGAATGGCAAAGGTACAGTGGTGGTGGAGGTGGAGCCAGTTGAAACTGGTGTCTTGGCTGGTGTCTGTGTAGACATTGGGATGATTTATCTGTTGCCACGTCAGCAACAGGCTGCTTTTGATACAACAGGAAAGATGGTTAGGGCGTTACCCCCTGTCTGTGGAACTGTACTTCAGAGCACAAACAACAGTGCCCTGCCCTTGTATGCGCTTTAGCTACTTAGTATGTTTGGTAGATACTACAAGCTTTGTATGCTACTGCTGCAGTTTAAGACCACAGGGGAGTCATGGTAGAGATAAGCCAGCAGCCACTTCCCCAGAGTCAAGGTGCACATGTGCACACCTGCTACTCAATGGTGGGTCTGCGGAATCTCTACTTAATGCCTTTTACTAGGCACATGACTGAGTAGTTTAGATGTGGATATCAGTGCCATCTGGGTGATATCCCAGACTAGGGGAATGAATGCTTATCCCTGGCACCACCCACACATCTGCACTACTATGTATCTACTCTATTTCTAGTGCAGTGCAGTTGTACGAGGCCCAAGAGCTACAGGTGTGATTAACCTGTGCCTTGTGATAGACCCCTAGGCAACCCCACTTAAGGGCATCAGTTCCCAACAGTTCACTGGGCCTATAGTAGATGTGGGGGCCCCACATCCACCTAAGCACATATAGTGCTGCTACTCTACTGTATATAGTGTGCGCAGTGACAAAGGTTTTGCTTAGTGCACGTCTCCATCGCCATGGTCTGTAGTGCACCTTGCCAAAGTCTCCTTAAGAGACCCAGTACAGACCTAGCATGCTGTCTGCGCCATGGGCCTGACAGGGGACGTGCTAGTTGGGGGCAACAATAAACAAGAGAGACGTAACTCACATAGTCGACGCGATGTAGATGTGAGTGTGTGTGATCTTTGTTCTATAGTTTGAGCACAGGGCCAATAACCTGATGAACAGCAGTGATTGAAGGAGTTTATAGCACAGCAGACAGCTGAGAGTTTAGAGAACAGAGGTGTGTATAACTCTGTAGGAGATGGGGTTTGTCCCACTCCCATAGGAGGAATTATATACTTTTAGGTGCATGTATGTACAAATTGTGCTAAACAGTGAGTTTAGGTGTCCACAATATCGCATTTACATTGACATGAGATAGAAACATTCCATGTACCGTAAAGTATCACATGTATTGTAAAAGTCCGTGTCACAGGACACTTGAAACATACAGTAGGGCATTCTAGGAAGCCTGGGAGAAAGTACACGATCCTTTAGATTGTTCTCAAGGATGAAACATAGTGTGTGATCATACAGTAGCAAGGTATCCTGCAGTACTTAATATTGCACTCAATAGATCTGAAACATAATTGATCCTAATGATTGCGCTACTTCTAAGTAGTCCATTCTATTTCATACAGTAATTGAGATCATTAGCAGTCCCGATATGGTAGTCCAATTGTCATGGAGCACTTAGGGCACTCCGTCTACAATAAGCAAACTGGGTACTCTGGTTCCTAGGATCTAGCCGATCCGAGTGTCAGAGACTTACCTACAAGTCACATCGTCCACATTAGGCAGGTAGCCGGACCGGGCCAAGCCAGTATATCTGCATCCATCTCAACAGTTATTTGCCAGTTTGAGTATTTTCTTAAAATGGTTAAACCATCAACTGGTATCCACCCAATTGCACAAGAACCATGACCAGCGGTCTGGTTTAGACCAGTTCAAATTTAGTCTGGTTGATGGTTTTCAACTGGTTCATTCAACTGAAACTTCAAACACTAGTTGCGTCACTGCATTGTTGTGTGGTCATGTCACCGTGTGGTCATGTCACCACATTGCTGCATCGTTGTGTGGTCATGTTGCCTGGTGGTTGCATTGCTGTGTTGTTGTGTGGTCATGTTGCCATGTGGTCACGTCACTGCATCATTGTGTTGTCACATTGTCATGTCACCTGGTGGTTGCATTGCTGTGTCATTGTGTCATCATATTGTGCATCGTCCTTGTAGTCCTCATCGCACTTATCATCCTTGTCATCACAATCATAATCGTGGGTGCTGCAGTAGCAGGCACAGCAGAAGGACCACTGCAGGTGATGGTGGCACTGCATGTGACAACAGCAGGGTGCTGCAGAGGTGGTGAGGAGGGGTGAGCACTAACTGTGCTGCTGCGATGTCAGCAGTGGGGGAATGGTGGGTGTGCCATGATATGAAACAAATACTGCAAAAAAAAAGTCAGTTAAAAAAAGATTGAGGAAGAAATTTACCTTTGGTGCAGGCTAATGTGGCACACACGGGAGGGGCAGTGAGACTGGGGAGTGATGCCACCACAACATTGGTGGCAGTGTGGGGGTGCGGTGTGGCTGCAGTGAGAAACAAATACTGCAAAAAAAAAAATCAGTTGAAAGAAGCCTGAAAAAGAAACTTGCCTGTGGTGCAGCTAAGTGCTACCATGGTGTGGGAGCAGCAAAAATGGCTGCACATGTGGCAGCCAACCACATAGGGATGGAGAGTTGCTGAGTGAGAAACTCCAACTTGTGTCATGAAAAAAACTTAAGTCATGTTTTCAGTGGGTGAGAAAGTGGACTCCACTGCACCTTTGGCTTCATCTGGCAGATATTCTCACGGTCAGTAGATCATCACAACTGCACACAGCACACAGATCGCTACATTGCACTTCACGAAAAAGATAAATAAAGCTAGATATTGTTAATAAGACATTCTAAGACATTTTGATCATTTTCATTTTGTTTGCTGATATATAGACTTTAGTGATATCACTAACAATAGCTGCTATGACACAGTGGTTAAGGTGTGCCACGCTGCTGATGTAATTCATTTTGATGTTGGGAGTTGGGAGTTTGAATCTTGGTGTGGACTGAATATTTCCAAACTGTCTTTACACTTAACTTGTTGCTGATGTTCCTCTACTATAATTTTACACCTTTTGACTTTAAGCACTATTGTCACGTTGTCTCAACATTCTATGGACCATTCTTTACTTCCTAGACACGTTGCCACCCTCACATCTGGAGGGCTATCTCGTTACCTACATGCTGATGGACTTCCAACCCCAGACCCCTATGGTACTTACTTTATGGACTCCTTATTGCTCAGTAAGGGCTCTAGGCCCTCTATCTTTGTACCCCATACTCTGGACTACAATGCATGCCCTGTCTCATGACTCGAAGGCCATATGGGCCTCTGTACTATACCAGATACGACTATGTGACTCGACTCAGGTACTGGATCATGGGACAGACCTATGGAAGGCAGTGGAATGTGCTGGAAGGGCCTTAGGAGTGCCAGTGGATGTACTGTAGACTACTTAAGGACTTGTGACGTCTCTAGGTAGCCTTAGGTCTGTTCTCTTTGTGGATATACTTTCTAAGTCATCCCTCTTATTGTGTGAACCCTCGCTCCTCAAGCTTATTGCTTGACTTCA
>QLPC01003761.1:0-43362 GCA_003314055.1 Lactifluus hygrophoroides | reverse complement strand
AATGCTTGGAGAGTGTTGAGAGAAGAGGCTACTGGTATGGTCAACCTTGAAGAGATGGTGTGTCATTTTATATGTTTGCGGCTAGGGCAGGGGGAAGTGCAAATGAAAAATGGGGAGTCGATTAGACGAACGGATTTGTTTCTCAGCTGACACCGCGCGGCACGCTCAGGCTACAGATGGGTCGTAAATGACGACATGTCAATGGATGACACGCTAATAATAGATTGCAGCACACCGAGTGCGTTCCTTTTCGGCGTTGTTTACACGTTGAGCGCTCTGATTGCAATGCCCTTACGACCCGTTATGCGTTAGCTGGAAAATTCTGTTTACATCGATCAACACAAACACAAACCAGGACAGCCAGGCGTAGCTCCGAGTCGCGCGCTGGGTGGCAGAGACATCTGCTGTATGTCGACTCTCAGACGTCAATTGTTGGTACTGAGATGACCGGGCCACTAAAAGACTAAGCAGACATCCTTTTGGATGGGCGGCTTGAAGCCAAGCATAACTTACAGTAGCCAATTACGCGCCACGTTTTCGGCGCAATACGATGATAAGGTTCGAAAGCCCCTATCTGTTCACGGCACTCACGTGTTCCAGAGACATCCGAGTCCGTCGTTCCGCAGGCGCCGCTGTTGATAGCATTTTTAAAATTCGTCACGGTGCAGCTCCATATTGTATGCTGCAGGGGAAAGCACGCGCGGGTGACTTTGCGCTGGGAGGCAGTACGCCGTAGTCGTTACCGACGTTGTCAAAGCGGCCATCACCTATGGCAGGAATCCGAATCCCGTCATGGGACTAATGCACACCTCCGTCTTCAACCCACATTCTTGTTCATACCCATATCCCTGATATACACGACAGTAGCTTGTCTGACACACTCTATGATCTTCCCTTCATTTAAAATCCCATACAAAGTCGTGAGTTCCGAAAGTTTTGTCGCCGTTCCGTTCACCAATTCGGAAAGCAAAAGTGTCCACTTACAACAGAGCACGATCGCGGACATCCATTCATAGCCTGAACAACGACGCCGTTTTTAATATATTTTATAACCATCGATTGCACGTACAGGACGAGTAGGCTACGTGAATGGAAATACCGGAAAAATTAGGGTCAAATCCAAAAACCAACGCTGGTGGTACAAGCTGGCGCAGGTTTGCCGAAGATGGCGTCACATCATACATGGATCACCATCTTGTCTCGACATTTGTCTTCTCTCCACCTATGGCGTACCCGTAGCAGATGTGCTGGCGTATTCACCGCCCCTGCCACTTATAATCGATTACATAAAGCCCATACAAGGTTCACCAGATGACCAGCATCAATGGACACTATCGCAAACGAATATAATGCGATATCGACCAGTGTGGCGTACACAGAATCAACGTGATGCGCGTGTACAGCTTCTTAACCAAGTTTTGATGGTAAGTGCCGGAGGCTCAGTGGGGCGAGGCGTCAGTCGAAATATATGCGAGGGCGAAAATAGTGGGACACTTCAGAGTAAGCGTGAAGCAACTACGGTTGCACCACAGGCACCAGGTGAAATGGTCCACTTCTATTGCATCTGCAGTGAGAAGAATGTTGCGATGACGTGCGACCGCAGGAAAGTGATACCTGTGAAAGCAACGAGTCATGAGGGGTGAGTACAAGTGATGATGGAGCAGAGACCATAGAGCGAGCGCGGACAAGAATGCAGGCAATAGGGCGCAATCACCTCAGCGACGAGGCCTGATTAGGCAAGATCCCAATGGATGGTACGTATATGAGGGACAGCGACACTTACGAGCCAGCGATGTCCACTGGACTGCTCATCCAGGTACATCTTTGATGTCGTGGCATTGGGGGGGCAGAGATAGCCCTTGTCGTCCAAGGAGACAAAACAAGGGCTGTCTCTGCCCCCCAATACCGGAGAAAATTTAGGATCAAACAGATTCAGCAATATGAACAGGAGAGGCAGTCATAGTATGACTGCTTCCTCCCGAATTATATCTCAGTCGGCGTACTTTGCAACGTATCAACTGTCCGAGTCACCGCTCTCAGGCCAGGGTCCTGATCACAGCATCCCCCAAGTCTTTCGCTTGCTGCAAGTGCCATATGCGCTTAACTGGTACTCCTCGCCCCGATTCTGGCGGCAGTAGTCTCCTCTCTGCGTAAAAACTCGTCTGCAGAAGTCAATCATTTTCACCATGTGGTATGGATCTAGATATACATTCTTGCTTGATGAGTCTGCTTCTCAACAGCCTCCGACCGACAACACGGTGATGGCGCATCGGGACAGGCCGTTCAGGTTGCACATTTAATTTCTTTATCGCACTACTAGTAAGACTTCGGAGAAGGTTGAAAAAGGACTTAATTCAAAGTTGAGCCAAAAGAGATGTCGTGAAAAGTGATGCCGGATTCACCATCAAGGAATTTGCGAAGATTGATCCGAGTCCGCCCACGTTCGGCCTACCTCGGTTTTCCAAGCTCCCTGACAGGCAGTACAAACGCCGGACCCGGAAGAAAGGGTCCGCATTTTTGAATTGGGTTTTAGCCACATTTTCCGACGCGACATCATCATGGTGGAGATTCCCATTAGCCATCCATCAAAAGGGTGGGGGTGGGGTGTTCATTCATTCATTTTGTGAGAAACTGAAAAAAAGTGAATGTGTATGAAAAGAAGACGGAGTCAAATAAATAAATAAATAGACAACTTCGGCAATAAAGTAAAGCTCCACTGGCTTCGGGCCCCGAGACGCCGCTCTGAAGTTTTCTTTCTGAAAGGATTCATGGGTCAGGATTATGAGTTAGAGAACCAATCTGACAGATATTACGATGACCAAATGCCATGCAAAGTTCTTGGCGAGATGAACCTTCGGTATCGAAGCATTGCTTATTGAACAAAAAAAATAAAACGTATGATGTAGGTGATGAACACCCCGCGCGAAGGTGAGGTTCTCTGCTCCGACACTTCTATGAAAACTAGCGATCTTTTCCCGTCGCGTCGAAGCGAATTCGGCCGAGACATTTTGTTCTTGGACGAATCATGATGAGAAGACGAAGGTGACTGGTTTCAGGGTGGGTATCCACTTGAACACCATTTCGAAAGTCACCTCCAACGTAAATGATATCGAATTGCCGTGTGGCGATGATGACCCGCGTTCTTAGACCGCCGCTGGCGATTTGTTCGGGTTGTATGCACGCCTCCGAGTCGGCTATGGACCAACTCGCTGCGGAACGCCCCGCGCGGACTCGTGGCGGTAGAAAACGGATTTCTCTCAGTCACGGTGGCGGCAATATGTGGGGTGGCTTCACCGTATCCATCGAGTTCGATGAGAAGCTACTCATCACTCGAGTCTTCTGGTGAAGTAGTAGCTGTTCTCTTCCGTAAGTGAATTGAGGCCTGCGCGAATCCACATGATTTCCTGGCAGAGCATCGGGGTACACATTACCCCTTCTTAGAGTCGATTGGCAGGGCCGCAGTTCAAAGGGGCATCGGTTCTAAGCCAACAGCTGTACAGCTGTTTCCCCAAAAAGGATTGCACCTTGCCTTGATGAATCAATGAGCGCGTACGGCATTGTCGGCAAACTTAATTAAACATTTTTAGGCGCTGGGCACGGTGAGTTCTGCAACCATGACTCCCCGAAAAGCCCGACACCGCAGAAAAAAAAGAACTTCCGACGGCGTTGATTGTACTTACGTGAGTATGATGTATGCACTCAGAAGAACTTCTCATATTTTGAGCTGCTGACAGTACAGTAGTGAGGTGGCGGCGGCGGCAGATGGATTCAGTTTGACGACTTCGGCTTGTAAATTGACCGCGGAAAAGGTTCATCAATCGGATTTCGGACAGCACCGATTCGGTATATTTCCGAGTCGCTTTATCCATCCCCGTTCAGCGGAGATGCCAATGTTCAAAGTCGTTGATCCGTGGGTACGATCGATGTCTTTGATTCTGGTTGGTTCCTTGCCTTTCTCGATGCCACCGCCGCAGCCTTTTTTTTCCTTCTTTTCGTACAACTCATTGCAGCGAACGTCACCTTGGAGTCTCGGTTAAGCCTGGTCCTTCTACTCAATACAATCGGAGGGCTCTGTGCCTACTCGGAACTGGGAGACACGGTCATCGGTTGAATCGCTGGCGAAGATGTTCATCAGACATTTCACACCCCCTTGAACCCGATCCTTTCTTGAACGTGATTTCCGTATGTCCCTTCTCATCATGATGTGGCTTCATTGAACCTACCTCTACACCCCATAATGCCTCCATACTTTCCCCACCCAATTCCCACAAATGCGGTATACAGGCCCACCGTTGCATACTGGGTCTGTGACCGTGGTAGTGGTCCCCTTTCGCTGTCCTGCTGAGTGGGTTTATTCGGATTGATGGACCTTGATCGATTTCCCAAGGGATTGTAAACTTGTTCAGGGACAAGTGAAAAGGGCACCGCTGCATCCGGCTTAGCCCGTTTTGCCTTATTTGGAGAAATTCTTCACTCTCGCTGGCGCCCGTGAGCAAAGGGATTCTGCCTTGCAAAATGCGAGGGTATATAAGGGTCTTGTCAACGCATCCTCCTATCCCCACCGCCCGTTCTCCAGTCCATTCTTTCGTTATTCCCGGTATGCGTCTCTTTAAGGTTTTCTCCCTTCTTGGTCTGCTCTTCGGGGCCCGCGCCTCGTCTCTTGATTCGCGCTCGCCCGCAGCACATCCCTTGGATGTTCGTGACCTCCTCGATGTATGCGCGTCCCTCAACGTAGATCTCGCCGTCCCCGATGCTCTTGGGATCCTGACTGCTGTTGGTAGCTTAGGTATGTTAAATTTTGCTTTGCCGGCATATGCTGGGATGACCCCTGTTCCTGATCAAGTGCTCTGATAGACCTCTGCCTTTGCATATCGGGCATTCCACTTTTCATCGAGACAGATATCGTAGCCCAACTGGCGGTCACAATCGCCGGGGAGGACGTTGTCGTCAACATTTTGACGAACCTCGTACGTGAACAAAAGTTATAAGTGTGTGTCCTTGGCGTTATAACTAAACCGCCGTTCAGATCATTGGGTTAAATCCAGCTGAAACGTGCGGCTACCCTGATCACAGCGTTCCCGCTTGCATCTCTGGTAACCCCTGCGCGTTCACTTGCACGGACGGATTCACGCCCTCCGATGATTCAACGAGCTGCGTTTGTGAGGCACCCTCGGTCGTTTGCAACGGCAAGTGCCAGGATGCAGGTGCATGCCCCTCAAGCGCGCCCACACCTGACAGAAGGCGTTGGATTGGCAGTGGTTCTTGTTCCGAGATGGGACCCGGATGGGCTGCTTGTGGTGTCTTTGGCGGCGGTGCCCGCGCTTGGGAGTGTGTCAATACGGCACGCGATCTCGAAAGCTGTAAGTGTCTCTCCGTCATCTCGGCCTATGTCTGTTGCCTGTATGTCTCTGCGCATTTCACTGACACGAGCGCTTTCATTGCTCTTATCTAGGTGGTGGATGTGCGCTACCTCTGACGCCATACTCTCCGATTGGCCAGGACTGCACTGCTCTCCCCGGTGTTGCGGATGTCTCTTGTTTGGCTGGTGAATGCGCCGTCCGCCGCTGCCTTCCGGGATACTCCCTCGCGCGCGACGGCACCCATTGCGTCTCCAGGCATGCAAAGATCTCACGGCCTTCCATCGACGAGGACGAAGAGGTGTTTGTTCCCGCAAGGGTTTATGGGCTCGAACACGTCCCCCTTCAGAAGGCCTAAAAGAGCGACCCCACCATCATTCCGACCGTCGCATAACGGTATATGCGGACTGAACATGGAAAGGAACGCTGTAGGTTAATTGACTGGACCATACCATTATAATTCCCAGTATACAAAAACATTCCATTCTTTTCTTACTTGTTGACCTACGTCATCCCGGTCAGTCCTTTCGTTTTACAGGGTATCATAAGTAGTAACATATTCTAACGTGTTTTGCGTATGTTTCATTATCGAGGGACACGGACATAGCCTTTTCCTCTTAGATAACTGAATAATACGCATTGGTTTTCCTTCCGTGCCTAAGATTGGCGATTAAGGTTCTACTTTCTTCATTAAGGGCGTGATGCATCTATATCAGATGCGATGAACGAAAGCCTACCTTAATTCTTGGCATATACGGTTTGACCATTTCATTTACTGCAAATCTATCCACAGCCTGTGTAGAGAGAGGATTTGGGGAGATTGGGTCGTGACTGAGCTGTCTAACAGGCAGGCTAGCACCATCACGTCTCTACATGGTTGATCGTTTCTTGTAGAAAATTTTCAATACTTTGTAACTTGCTCGAGATACCGGGGCAGTAGCTCGTTAACGGGTCATAGCATACATGACTCCAAGTCCCGGAGTCCTCAGGCCACACAGTGTCGGATGAGCAGAAACGTCAGAGCTAGGAATAAGGTGTCCATTCGGTACATCATGGTAATTCTTTGCAGGCAGGACTTTCCGAGTCCTTGGGAGCCATCGGATCTCATCACAAAGAGAGCACTATGCGCACTTATTACGATTTGCCGCGAGGGTTCTGCCAGTGTGAACCCTCCAGACGGTTCGACAGAGGTCCGGTTCAGCTACCAAGTGCTGTGTGTCACAAAATGGTTGGGAGGCAAGAGAGACAGGGAAGTAGCTAGCTTGAGAGTATTCTAACCTGAAGTGCCACTTCGGAGGAGGACACGTTGAACGTACAGTATCATATTGGCGTCCGGACGGACGAACATGCACAGTAGGCGAGCTGGGCGTCCAGTCCTGCCATATAGGTTTTAGTAAAGGTAAAATTTTTTACTTTGATCCGAGTCGTGCGGGCAGCCGACGTCAGAATGCTGTTTGCGGAATTTGGCCATCGCTCACACGTTGTCACGGTACGGTTTCCCGTCTCACGCAGACTCTGCCATGATACTGTACGTCTCAACCGAGTCGGTGACGACAGCAATGAGAGCGTGCATAGTATATGACCTGAGATGGAGCTCTGACTGGATGTCATCAATTTTTTGATCTAGTCATCCGAGAATGAGGTTACATCGATCAAGGGCGTGCAGTGGGCTGATACAGGATATGTCCTAGGGACACTCAAGCTGGGAGTTGCCGAATCGGAGTTCATACGGGAGCCAAGCTTGTTCACTTGGAGGCTTGGCAATCCTTCGTCTTTCAGCCTCTGGCTCGTGGGACGGAACGCTAGAGTCATCTGTCCATGTCTTTTACTTGGAATTGTTATCATTTACGTCACGGTTGCGCGCCTATCATCCATATCTATGGCCGCACCGTGGGACTCTTTGTCCGTAACCGTAACCGTAGACGAAGCAGCGCCCATGTGCTTGTCGAACGCTCCTCCCCGCCTTATCACACGGAGATCCCTTCCAGCACAACCGACCCCTCCCCATTGGCCATATGTCTCAGACGTCTTTCGCGGCTGCCCCGGGGTCGTTTCATATCATCTTCTGTGATGCCTTGAAACGGTATAGCGAGAAGACGAAGAAAGATCTTCTCGCACATCCACTCACTGCTGATCTCCAAAACTGCAAGCTTCCGAGCGAGGTTCTGACTGTTCTTGACAAAAAGTGCAATTTTCGAGGTCTCATTCAGTCTCAGAGCGACGATAAGACGTCTGAACAGTGCTTCAACGCAACATTTACTGTCCTCGCTTCGTTTTCTGCTGCCCTCGGTGAGGGGGTAGGCCTTGTAAGTTTTCAGACGTCAACCCGTGATTCACCAACATCTAATTACTTGTTTTACAGGTATTTTCACCCGCGAAGGTGATTTTCGCTGGGATTGGTGTCCTTCTCATCGTGAGTGCTTTCCTTGATTCGTGCCAATTGTTATGAGACCAAGGTGTATCAGGCAGCCAAGGATGTTAGTGCGAACAAAGAAATGCTTGTCGACATCTTTGGACGTGTAGAAACGTTTTTCAGACGCCTCGAGATTTACACCCAGGTGCCACCGCCTGAGGCGGTCAAGGAGTTAATTGTACGGATATTGGTAGAAGTTCTCGAAGTTCTTGCTGTTGCGACGAAAGAGCTCAAGCAAAGATTTGCAAGTAAGTCATTGTGGGTGTATATATAGAGCAGTTAACTCATTCGTGTGTAGAAAAATATCTGAAGAAATTGGCTGGGAGAACGGATGTAGAAGATGCGCTGAAGAGGCTGAACAAGCTGACGCAAGACGAGGTCCTGATGGCGAATGTGCAAGTCTTGAAGCTTGTGCAGAGTGTTGACAACAATATCACTGATGGTGCGCTTCGCGTCTCTGATTAGTCCCCATTGCTATTTCCAACATCCATGCTCTTAGGTAGAAACGAAGCGAGAGTGGCGATGCAACATATTGAGGATAGTCTAGGTGGCCTTAACCGTTCGTGATTTTCCAACCTGGGGGTAACCGGTTAACGAAGCTCAAAACACTGCGGTGGCAGGTGAGCAGTTGGGAGAGAAGTTTCACAGATGGCTCTCTCCTCCAGATCCATCGATTAATTTCAACACTGCGCGCAAGATTTTTCACGATGGCACTGCTGCGTGGTTCACTCAAGGCAATGCATTTAAGCGTTGGAAAGCTTTAGGTTCCGAGAATTTGCTTTGGATTCATGGAAAACGTATGTTTCCTCTACTCAGCCTCGTGAGTCTTGCTAATGCCTACTACTGAATTGATAGCGGGCTCTGGGAAAAGTATCCTTAGGTACGTTTCCGGCCCGATTTGCTGTGCCCTGTGAAATTTATAGTTTCGAAAAGTTCGGCGATCATCGAAAGTTTACGTCCTGTCTCCAATGTCGAGGCATCTTGCCTTGCGTATTTCTTCTTCGACTTCAAGGACGTCGCAAAACAGGATAGCCGTGCTCTACTCTCCTCCCTACTCATTCAGCTCTCTACTCAATCTGCCCTATGCTTCAAAGCACTGTTCGACATCTATACTGCACATGGTTCTGGTTCACGGCAGCCCAGCGAGGGCACACTTTTAAAATGCCTTAAAGTCACGCTTTCGGTTTTGGGACAGGCTCCGATATATCTTGTTGTCGACGCTCTCGACGAATGCCCTAACAGTTCAAAGGCGATTGGAGCTCCCCGATCGCGTCAAGAGGTGCTAGATGTCGTTAAAGAACTCGTCGAGTTTCGCCTTCCAAATTTGCACGTGTGTGTAACAAGTCGGCCTGAGGCCGACATTCAAAGTACCCTTGAACGAATCACATTGTTCAACGTCTCGCTACATAAACAAGACGGGCAGAAGGATGATATTGCCGCATATGTCCGCTCTGTTGTTTATTCCGACAACGAACAAGCGATGAAGAAGTGGAAAGCCGACCTTAAGGAAGAGGTTGTCGAGACTCTATCCGGAAAAGCAGATGGAATGTAGGGCTGTCACCCTAGTTGTAATAATAGTGGCTCAAAGGATTGCCCAGGTTTCGATGGGTCGTGTGCCAGCTGGAGGCGCTTCGAGACTGCCTTGCACGCAATGTCCCACAAGTCCTCGGCCAACTGCCCAAATCGCTAGACGACACCTATGAACGCATACTGCAGGGGATTAACGAAGCAAATCGCGAAGACGTTTTCCGTCTGCTGCAATGCCTCGTTGTTTCTAAGCGACCGCTTCGAGTCGAGGAACTCACAGAAGTCCTCGCAGTTGACTTCGATAGTGATCAGGAAAACCCGAAGTTCAACCCGGAGTGGCGATGGGAAGATCAAGAAAAAGAGCTCCAGGCAGCGTGCTCTAGTCTAATTGCCATTATCGACGCCAATGGGTCCCGAGTTGTGCAATTCTCGCACTTCTCGGTCAAAGAGTTCTTGACCTCACCTCGTCTTGCCGTATCAAGTGGAGATGTCTCGCCCTATCACATTTCCCTCGGATCTGCCCACACTATTCTCACACAGGCCTCTATCAGCGCCTTGCTGCGCCTGGATGATCGTGCTGACGAGGATAGCACCCAAAAGGGATATCCTCTGGCTCAATATGCCGCCGAATACTGGGTTGATCACGCCCAATTCAAGGATGTGTTGTCAAGGATACGGAAAGGCATGGAAGATCTCTTCGACCCTGACAAACCACATTTTGGAGCATGGATCAAGTTGCATGACATTGACAGGGCTCTTTACCCATCTGCCTTTTGGAGCTTCGCATTGGAGGGCAGTGAATGGGATGCAACCCCCCTGTATTACGCCGCTCTCTGTGGATTTTATGACTTGGCGGAACATCTCATTGCCAAGCATCCCAACCATGTGAATGCTCACGGCGGTCACCAGTGTGTTACTCCATTAGTAGCAGCATTGGCGGGGGATCACTTCGATATTGCCGAGTTGCTCTATCACCACGGTGCAAACGTGGTCGTTCGGGGCCGGTCCCAGCGGACTCCACTATGTTGTGTATCTTGGTCGGGCTATCCTGAGATTGCGCAGTGGCTGCTCAACCATGGTGCAGATGCGAATGCTCAGGGAATCGATGGTTGGACTCCACTTCATTTGACGGTACAGACGGGACGCCTCCAGGTGGCTCGGATATTGTTAGAGCAAAACGTAGACACCGAAGCTCAAACTCACAAAGTTCCGACTCCATCACACGCCGTAACATCGCAAGATGGTCACCCTGAGATCGCTCGATTATTGCCAGTTCCTCGTGTAGATGTGAACTCGCGGACTGTTGATCGTTCGACCCCACTACATCTCGCCTCAGGTGATGAGCACGGGCGCGCGTCGCTCGAATTCGTGCGCCTGTTACTCGAACATGGTGCAGATGTAGAGACGGAGAATTGTCGTGGTGAGACCGCATTCCAGATAGCGTCATCGCGAGGACATCACGATATTGCGAAACTTCTGTCGGAGCATGGCGCCAAGTAAGGGCACGTTGTGGCGTTTATGGTTTTCGGGCTAGCTGTAGGAATCATGCCCGTCCATCATTTTCACTGGGTGTACATTAATATACGACAAAGTCCTATTTACTATTATCAATCAGAGGGTCTAATGCTATTTCAGTTGTACACATGCAGTATTTGGCGTTAGCATGCGTTGTCATAACCTTAAGGCGCCATGTTCCACGACATCAAGAAGAGACACAATGGGGTGAGGGATCTCGTAGCGGTCCATGCTGCTAAGCTAGGCATAGCATATACGTCGTGAACTCGAGGCCGAAAATTGATTGTGAGCAATCTAACTTACAAAGGGACCAGGAGAAGCGACACACGACAGAAGCCAGACAGTATGGAGCTGATACCTGCGCATGGAGAGGGAGCCCGAGGCTGAAGTGACACAGGAACGAAGGAGGGCAGGGGGTGCGAGGTCAGCGGCATGAAGATAAAGGTGGAGAGGGATGCTCACGTTGACTGGGATTGATCCCAATGCAATTGCCAAGCAACTCGAGTACGTGAAAATTAGCTGCTCAGTCGCCCCGCTGGGAGTAACCTGATACGAGTATAGAGCCTACGGCCGCTCTTGGAGGAGGTCATTTGTCGAGTAAAATGTCGCTCAACCACATCACAATCAGCTTTCAAGTTAACTATGTGAATACGAAACAGATGGATGGAATCATGACAACTGATGAACGACGAGTCGGATGCCAATTTCATGCTTATCTGTGAGGCCGAGTTTGAGTAAAAGTATAGCTCTAGAGCTCCTTGAAATTTGGATGTATGATTGACTCATGAGCAATATGAAAAACGAAAGTCGAGGGTTGTTTAATACAGCGTCAGGTGTGGTCGAGGTATACTGTACTCCGACTCGGCCAGCTGCTATATCTTCGTGAAGCCGAAAGTTACCGTGTTTCAGAACACGCGACCCTGGCAGGCTCCAGTGCACCAGCAGTGGCTAATCTGAGCTCAAGTAGGTGCGATGAGCGTCTCTAACAGCCAGCGCTAATCCGAGTCAGCATTGTGAGATTTACAATGTACCTGGAGTCACTGGGCCATGGGTATTTTTTGTATGTTGGGGATTAACCACCTTTTCCTTATTTGGATTAATTCCTCTTGGGTATCCCTGCCAACCTCTCGCTGGCGCCCGTGAGCAATGAGCAAAGGGATTCTGCCCTTGCCCTGAAAAATGCGAGGGTAAGTTATATGAGGGCCATGTCAACGCATCATCTTGGCATCCCCACCACTCGTTCTCAAGTCCATTCTTTTGTGCGAGGATATACCCCACTCCCAGTATGCGTCTTTTCAAGGTTTTCTCCCTTCTTGGTCTGCTCTTTGGGGTCCGTGCCCGTGCCTCGTCTCTCGATCCGCGCTCGCCGGTACCGCATCCCTTAGATATACGTGCCCTCCCCAATGTATGCGCGTCTCTCAACACAGAACTCGTCGTCCCCGATCTTATTGGGGTTCTGACGGCTGTTGGTATAATCAGTAGGTTGAAAATATGCTTTCCCATGTTGGGATGATCCCTGTTCCTGATCGAGTGTGTTCCGATAGATGTCTGTCTTTGCATCTCGGACATCTCGGCTTTCCTCGAGACAAACGTTGTCGGCATACTAGCGGTCACGGTCGCCGGGGAGAGCGTTGTCGTCGACGTTTTGACGTCCATCGTACGTGAAACAAAAAAGTCATAAGGGTTTGTCTTGGCGTTGTACCTGATGAGCCGCCACCCTTCAGATCACCGATGCAGCCCCAGGCGCAAACTGCGTCTACCCGGACCACAGCATTCCCACTTGCATCGAGGGTAACCCCTGCGGTTTCACCTGTACGGACGGATTCACGCTCTTCCCTCCCAGTAATCCGAATACCTGCGCTTGCAAGCCGCCCTTGATCATTTGCAACGGCAAGTGCCAGGCTGGAAATACATGCCCCTCAAGCGTGCCCACAGTCAGCAAAAGGCGTTGGGTTGGAAGCGGTTCTTGCTCCGAGACGGGTCCTGGATGGGTCGCTTGTGGTGTCTTTGGTGGCGGAGCCCGCGCTTGGGAGTGCGTCAATACGGCACGCGACCTTGAAAGCTGTAAGCGTCTCTCTGCCATATTATGTCTCTGCGCATCCGACTGACATAAACTATTTCTTTGCTCTCATTTAGGTGGTGGATGTGCGCTACCTTTGACCCCCTACTCTCCAACTGGTCAGGACTGCACGGCCCTCCCCGGTGTTGCGGATGTTTCTTGTATGTCTGGTGAATGTCTCGTCCACCGCTGCCTTCCGGGATACGCCGTCGCGCGCGATGGCACCCATTGCGTCTCCAGGCATGCAGAGATTGCACGGCCTTCCATTGACGAGGATGAAGCTGAGTTTGTACCCACAAGACTTTATGGACTCGAGCATGTCCCCCTTCAGAAGTCATGAAAAGAGCGGTACCACCATCCGGATCGTAGCATAGCGATATATGCGGACTGAACGCTGTAGATTTATCGACCGGACCATTCCTTTCTTTTGACTTTCCATTCTTTCCTTACTTGTTGACCTACGTCATTTCAATCCATCCTTTCGTTTACAGGGTAACATAATGGCCTATTCTAACGTGTTTTTCGTGTCTCATGATCGAGGGACATAGTCATAGCCCTTTTCTCTTAGATGACTGAACACCCTTTTATTTTCCGTCGTGCCTAACTTAGGACCGGTGATTGGGGCGTACGTGTACCTTATTTAAGAACGTGAACGCGTGCATATCGAACGCAAATGAGCGAACTTTAATTCTTGGCAACCACGTACAGTACGGCCCAGGTTTGGTCATTTCATTCACCGCCGATATAGAGGATCTGGTGGGCCGTGACCGAGCTTTCTAACGGACAGGCACCATGTCTCTATATAATCGATTGTTCCTTGCAGCAAGTCTTTCGGTACTGTGGCAACTTACGTACGCGTGAAACACCAGACTTGGGGCGGCTCGTTAATAGGTCATCGATCATCCGGTCATGGTATATATTCCTCCCAGAGTCCTCAGGCATTCGTACCAATATGCGATGATGTAATATACTCTATGCTACGTACCCCTTTTCAGGCCATGTGCGGTATCGGATAAACGGGAAAAGTCAGAGCCGGGAAGAAGCCCCAAGTCCATTTGATGCAACTGTAGTACTGGTAGTTCCACGTGGAACCTTCATCATGTCACGTCCAGCGTGCGCTGTATGTATTTTATTACGATCGCCGCGAGGTGTCTGAGCCTCTGGACGTTCGGTCGCATCACAAAATTATTGGCAAGCACTACAAGAGAGGCGGGCAGCGGCTAGGGAACTCTAACTTGAAAAGTCCACTTTGTCAGAGGACACGTCGAACGTTTTGGCAAACGAACGTGCCCAATGCACGAGCAGTGCATCTGACCACGTAGATTTGGTATTTTATCAGTTAGTAAAGTAAAATTACTCTGATCGTGCTGGTCTGGTGGCCGACATCCTTGCGCGTTCGCGGATTTGACTGTCGCCCATAAACCTTGTAATACATTTGATTTTCCATGTCACGCAGAGGCCATACGTCTTGATCGAGTCGGTGACGATGGCACTGGCAGAGAGAGAACAGACAATATATAAGGTGAGAAAAGAGAAAAGAACTTTGGGATCCCATCAAATCTCTGGTTTATTATTATGCAATAGATGCTGCGCAGCTAACGAGAAACGCGTAAGATGGACGATCAAAGGAATGAAGTCACGTAGATCGGGTCTAAAGCCGACACCAGTGCTAGACAGCATGCCACTGTCAATGGCCGAACCTCCGGCCCTTCGCTCGAAGTGGTATGTCTGTTGCTCAAGTATGGAGCGGAGGTACAAACTGAGGATTGTCAGGGAAATATCCCATTCCATATTTTGTCGTCCATAGGACACCACGATATTGCGAAACTGCTTGCAGAACATCGTACCAAGTGAAGTTAATTTACAGCGTAGCATCCACAAATTCAGTCTACTGAAGTATCTCGTCATTGCTGGATCAATCGTGGGGTCGGATATTGAGGCGTTAAAGACACAAGAACGACGTGGATAAAAGACGGGGGGACCCTAAGCCGTCGTGACATCAAAGTGGCAGAGTGGCAAAGCGGATACGACGACGGGGTGTATGTGTTGGCGTCGGAGTTCAAAAAACAGAGACGAGTAAGTAAATGTTGTTGAGGCCCCGTAAGTAAATGTTGTTGAGGCCCCCAGCAAAAGGGTTTGTCACGTGCACGTGCATCGTATGCCACGTCATTCGTGAATCGGAATGCCAGTGACTCCTAAGTTACCTCGGTTCAGAACGCAGAGTCACCATTCTGTGTCCCACCAGATACCGCAAATCGTTTGATATTGGGCGCCTATCAACCATATCTTGTATCCATCATCGTGGGATTGTTTGTCTAGATCTGTGACAGTAGACGAGGCCCAGTGGTATCATGATATTGATGTGCCTGCCCACCGGCCCTCGTTTTTGCCGTCACCCATAGATCTCCTCCATCACAACTGACCCTTCCTCATATGCAGTCTCAAACTTCATTCCCTGCTGCCTCAGGATCCTTTCATACTATTTTCTGTGATGCCTTGAAACGGTATAACGAGAGGACGAAGAAAGACCTTCTTACACATCCACTCACCGCCAATCTCCAAAATTGCAAAGGTCCAAGCGACATTTTGGCTGTCCTGGACAAGCAGTGCAACTTTCAAGGCCTCATTCAGTCTCAGAGCGACGATAAGACGTCTGAAAAGTGGCTCAATGCAACATTCACCGTCCTCGCTTCGTTTTCTGCGGCCCTCGGTGAGGGGATAGGCCTCGTAAGATCATCAGAGGCTAAGGCGTAAATCATTCGCATCTCATATACTTTGTTTTACAGGTATTTTCACCCGCAAAAGTGATTTTCGCAGGGGTTGGTGTCCTTCTCATCGTGAGCACCTTTTTTGATTCGTGCCAATTGTTCTGGGACCAAGGTGGATCAGGCAGCCAAAGACGTTAGTGCGAACAAAGATGTGCTTGTCAACATCTTTGGACGTATAGAAACATTTTTCAGACGCCTTGAGGTTTACACTCGGGTACCACCGCCTGAGGAGATCAAGGAGTTAATTGTACGGATATTGGTAGAAGTCCTCGAAGTCCTTGCTGTTGCAACGAAAGAGATCAAGCAAAGGTTTGCAAGTGAGTAAGCTATTATAGATATACAACAGTTGACGCATTCGCATGTAGAAAAGTATCTGAAGAAATTGGCCGGAAGAACGGATGTTGAAGATGCGCTGAAGAGACTGGATAAATTGACACAAGATGAAGTTCTGATGGCGAATGTCCAACTCTTGAAGCTTGTACAGAGCGTTGACAACAAAATAGATACCGTCATTGATGGTGCGTTACTTGTATCCGTCTAGTTTCCCTCGTCGTCCATAATAACCATACTCTTAGGTGGAAATGAAACGAGAGTAGCGATGCAACATATTGAGCACAGTCTAGGTGGTCTGAACCGTTCGTGATTTTCTAGATTGAGTATAACTAGTTAGCGAGGCTCAAAGCGCTGCAGGTGACCAGTTGGGAGAGAAATTTCACGGATGGCTCTCTCCTCCAGACCCGTCGATAAACTTTAACACTGCGCGCAAAATTTATCACGATGGCACTGCTGTGTGGTTCACTCGGGGCAGTACATTTAAGCATTGGAAAGACGTAGGTTCCGAGAAGTTGCTTTGGATCCACGGAAAACGTATGTTTCTTCTACTCATAGCCTCTTGAATCTTGCTAACGCCTCTACTGACTTGATAGCTGGCTCTGGGAAAAGTATCCTTAGGTACGCTTGCGTCCCAATCTACTTTGTCGTGGGAAATTTATAGTTTTGACAAGTTCGGCAATCATTGAAGATTTAAGACTTGTCTCCGATGTCGGGGCTTCCTGCCTTGCTTATTTCTTCTTCGACTTCAAGGACGTCGCAAAGCAGGATAACCGCGCTTTACTCTCCTCCCTACTCATCCAGCTCTCTACTCAATCCGTTCTATGCTTCAAAACACTATTCGACATCTATACTGCGCACGGTCGTGGTTCACAGCAACCCAGCGAGGGCGCCCTTTTAAAATGCCTTAAAACCATGCTTTCGGTTTTGAGAGAAACTCCAATCTATCTTGTTATCGATGCTCTCGACGAGTGCCCTAACATTTCAAAGGCGATTGGGGCTCCACGATCGCGTCAAGAGGTGTTGGAAGTCATAAAGGAACTCATCAAGCTTCGCCTTTCAAATTTTCACGTATGTATCACGAGTCGGCCTGAGGCCGACATTCAAAGTACCCTTGAACAAATCACATTTTTCAACGTGTCGTTACATAATCAAGACGGGCAGAAGGATGACATTGCTGCATATGTCCGCTCTGTAGTTTATTCCTGCAAGGAACAAGCAATGAAGAAGTGGAGAGTAGAACTTAAGGAGGAGGTTGTTGGGACCCTGTCCGGAAAAGCGGACGGCATGTAGGCCTGTCATTATAATTTTTATAATAGTTTCTCACATTGTTATCCAGGTTTCGCTGGGTCGTATGCCAGCTGGAAGCACTCCGAGACTGTCTCGCACGCAATGTCCCATTGGTCCTCAATCAATTGCCCAAATCTCTCGATGATACCTATGAACGCATACTGAAGGGGATTAACGAAGCAAATCGCGAAGACGTTTTCCGTCTGCTGCATTGCCTTGTTGTTTCTACGCGACCGCTTCGCGTCGCGGAACTCGCAGAAGTCCTCGCAGTTGACTATGATAGTGACCAAGAAAGTCCGAAGTTCAACCCGGAGTGGAGGTGGGAAGAGCAAGAGCAAGAGCTCCAGGCAGCCTGCTCTAGTTTAATTGCCATTATCGACGACGACGAGTCCCGAGTTGTGCAGTTCTCACACTTCTCTGTCAAAGAGTTCTTGACCTCACCCCGCCTTGCTGCCTCAAGTGGAGATGTCTCGCACTATCACATTTCCCTCGAATCTGCCCATACTATTCTCGCACAGGCCTGCATAGGAGTCTTGCTGCGCCTGGGCGATCATGCTGACGAGGGTAGCACCCATAATGGTTTTCCTCTGGCTCAATATGCCGCCGAACACTGGGTCGAGCATGCCCGGTTCAGGGATGTGTCGCCGAAGATACGGAAAGGGATTGAAGCTCTCTTCAACCCTGACGAACCGCATTTTGAAGCATGGCTCAGATTGCACAACATGGAAACCACGGCCCCCTACCAAGGTGCCTTTGACTGGTTCGCACTCGAGGACGATAAATGGGATGCAACCGTCCTGTACTACGCCGCTCTCTGTGGATTTTACGAGTTGGCGGGGCACCTCCTTGCCAAGTATCCCAATCAGGTGAATGCTCGTGGCGGTTACTACTATATCACACCATTGGTAGCAGCACTGGCAGGGGGACACTTCCATGTCGCCGAGTTGCTCTATCACCACGGTGCAGACGTGGCGGTCCGAGGCAGGTTCGGGTGGACTCTACTGTCTGTTGTACCTCGGTGGGGCTATCCTGAAATCGTGCGATGGCTCCTCAACCATGGTGCAGATGCAAATGTGCAGGAGAAGGATGGCTGGACTCCACTGCATACGGCAGTGCAGGGGGGACACGTTCAAGTGGCCCGGATACTGCTCGAGCATAATGTAGACGTCAAAGCTCAAAATTTCAAAGGTCCGACGCCGTCACGCGCTGTATCGCCTGTAATGGTTACACTGACATTGATCAATTATTGCCAGGCCCTCGTGTGGATGTGAACGCGCGGAATACTCTTGGCTCAACCCCACTGCATCTGGCCTCAGGCGACGAGTGGGGGAACACATCGCTCGAAATCGTGCGCCTGTTGCTCGAACATGGAGCGGATGTGGAGGTAGAGGATTGTCGTGGTAAGACCGCACTCCAAATAGCATCATCGAAAGGATATGGCGAAATCGCGAAACTTCTATCGGAGCATGGCGCCAAATGAGGGCACATTAACATTATGGGGTTTATGGTTGACCAAGTCTACAGCTTAAAGCGTAGGAATCTTGTTCATTTTTCTGTATACCGGACGATATGCCCCGACACACGATAGTCTGACTTAACACCATATTCCACCAACAACGAAAACGAGGACAAACACGGTGAGTCACTGGACTCAGCCTCAATTCCTTAATCACGAGGCTACATAAAGACTTTTGGAAAGCTGTAAATGATCTTCCTCGACTCTGTTATATAGAGCACAAATCTTCGGGAGACATATCTGATAAATGGCAGGATTGTCCCTGACGATCTGGCCCACCAATAGGCGCGGGCTCACACCTGGACGGTTGACGACAATGCGACTCTGAAGGTAGAGCGATGACAGATGACTTCCTAGTCCTACATCCTTCCGTAGTCATTTGGCGAGTTCTGAAGCAAGGTCAACTAGCCTAGGGAGCTCTGAATCGGCTCATCACTTGTGGGTCCTTCTGTCGCTGCGACCGACGGAAAGGTGTGTACGACCATATAGTAGTCAATTAATTATACTACAGTAGTAGTATTACTGTAATGTCGACCTTATTTCCGAGTTTTACTTGAAGTTACAGATAATTCTGCTCGAGACCGTCGCTGATTAGATTGGACTCGGCGGCATGACTGACTGTCATGTAAGTGATGTAATTTAAATATGGGATCGTCACGGTAAGGTGTAAGGAACAGTGTTCAACCAGACAGAAATTGAGCAAGAAAACGAACGAGCGCGCCGAAGTCGGACTTGCCTATCGGCAAACTCAGACTCACTCGCACTGTCACCAACCGATAGTAGGTGCCACGCTCACCCTTTGAGTCCTAGGATCCTGACATGTCTGCGCCAAAAATTTCTTTGTATGGCGCAGTAGTGAGTAGCGTTTCATATGATAAATATGACATCACCAAAAACTCGAGCTCGCGTCAGGTTTTGACCAGACCACCCTCCTAGACTCCTGTCGCTGAAATGCTAGATATGACCACGACCACCAAGGTTCTCCTCTCGTAAGTTACTCACAGTTATGCTCCTCTTCCGCACCCTGAGCCACCCTCTCTATTCTCAGCCTACCTTTTCGGAGCTTATGCAACCGTGACGTTCCTCGAGTGGCGCAAGCCAGTTGGCCATCCCCTTGATGCTCGCGATACAACCAATGTGTGCGCGCCCCTTAACATAGAACTTATTGTCCCCAACGTACTAGGGTTCGAGTGCCAGGACGGATTCACGCTCGACTCGGCTAGTAACAAGTGCGCTTACGATCGCCCTCGGTCATCTGTAACGGCAGTGCGTGGCATCAGGGTCACGGCGCTGTGTGGGCAGCAGTACTTGCACACAGAGAGGGTCTGAATGGGGCTCCCTACGAAGTGTTCGGTAGTGGTGCCCGCGCGTGGGCGTGTACAGTGTTAATACGGCGCGCGATCCCGAAAGCTGTAAGCACATTGGTAGCAGTGTCTTTGTCCTCATTCAACTGAATATCGATATAGGTTTGATCTCACCGTCAGGTGGTGGCTGCGTGGTCCCTCTGACGCCCAACTCTCCGATCGGTCAGGGTTCCACTGTACTACCCGGCGTTGCAGATATCGCCTGTGTATTTGGCGAATGCGCCGTCCGCACTCCGCAGCTGTGCGTCTCAGGATACGTTCTCGCGCGTGACGGGCACCCGTTGAATCGACGAGCGCGTTGAGCCTTCACATGCTTCACGGCCTTACATGGCTGATTCAGAGAACAAATTTGAGCACTGGGAAACGTACTTGTGCCTGGATGCATCCCCCTGCTGCGGAACTGAGTGGTGACTATGACCATAAGTCCAGAAAAGTATTGGAAAGTGTCTCCTAGCTATTTCGATTTGTTTCGTATTTACGCCTTTTAGTTTTTATACACAATGAGAAAGACTTGGGTGAAGTTTAAAAGTTGCTTACGTTCTGTGCTTGTGCTGTTCCGAGTGGACGAATCAACTGTGCTCAGTGCTCAACCTGAGAACGGAAGCGCCAATGAGATCGTCACAACGGACAACTAAATTCACGCGTCTCGATTCCCTTTTTGAGCACTCTATAGAATATCTCAATGTGTGCGATGGCCGCAGACTCTTGACTTTCGGTCTATATGTTATCAGTCTGAACAGCTTTCGTGGAGGGCATGAGGACTGCCAATAGGGCTATATTACATAACACTCGATCTTAGATGAGTAATCACTTCCCACGGCATCGCTGGGATGGGACAACGCGGCACAGGGGTATTTTATCTTTGCGCCACGTGTTCTTCGAATTCCAAATAAATCATTGCTACAATACACCGAACTGAATCAGTAGCAAAAAGCGTAAAACAAGTAACGTCCACATAACACAGGAACGCAAAAAGAATAGGAGTGAGGTGGGGCTGGATAAGGATATCGTCGAATGTATTCCCTGCCTAATAGGTCGCACCGGACCCGCCTACAACCTGCTGCTGATGTAGTGACGGCGACGCAGTTGGTGTCTGCCCACCGCGTGGCGGTGACACTTGAGGCGCCGGACTGTGAGCATGCATATGTGGAGAGAGCGAATGAGCAATCGTAACGGGTTGTGAACCGCGCTGAGCCGCCGGCCAGGACGCCATCGGCCGCGAGGGTGGAAGCTTCAGGTTGATATTGCTCAAGTTCATGCCATTGACACCGACTCCCATTGGTAGGTTGAAATTAGCTCCGTTGCTGACAACGTGACCGATATATGACGCAGGGCGCGAGCCGTTGACTGCTATGGCCATTTCTTGTTGACCATTTGTGAACGCGTTCTTCAATTGGATCTGCTGTACCGTAAGTCCGTTTGGCTGTGCGCTTGGGTGAAGGTATGTCGCGGTCCCGTTGGGCATAGCAGCTGCATAGTTATTTGGTACATGATACCCATTAGGAATAGAGATCGCATGATGTGACTGAGTTGGCTTGATTGGGACGGGGGAGGCAGCGGATACGCCAGCGTTTGTTGCTTCGGTGGGGGCCGGAGCAGAATCTTGTTGCTGGGCAGGAGTGGAAGATGAGAGTGAGTCCTCGGACCCGTTGAGGGACGGGGGAACAGGGGCAGGACTCGCATGGCCGTTGCTCGCGGTTGGCGTTGGGGATGATTGTGGGGACGTCTGAGGTACAGTGGGAGTGATACCATTTAGAACTGGAGTCGCAGGCGGGCGCAGACCGCCATTGGACGAAATGCGCATTTGCGGGACGTTCAACGCCGACGGGAGCTTCTTCATCTGCTGCTGCATGGAGATAGGCGTCCCCGTTGTCTGCGGCATACCGAGAGCGCTCTGTTGGGCCAGTTGCTGCTGGTGTTGGTGCATCGCCGCAGCCTGGGAAGTGGTCTGTGGCACGAGAGGACGAGGGCCCACAATGATGGCGTCGCGACGGAAAGCAGGCGCGATACCCGTCCGGTAGGGCAGAAAGCCCAGAAGACGCCCGTCGGACGAAGGAGTGTAGATGGTGGGATCTGTGGTGAGCCGCTGGTGATCATCCTCCTGAAACAAGGACATTCCCTTGAGCAGATATCTGGGCAAGATGGTCAGCGGTGATTGGAAACATAAAACGGAAGGCCCACTTGGGATGAAATTCGTCCACGAGGGCTCTATCCTTCTCATCAGGACCGTCAGGTCCAACAGCGGGATCGTCATCTCCGTCCAATAACCAACGATCGCGAATGCGCCACGAAATCTCCCTTTCTGCAGCCGATTCCTCTTCAGTCGGATCTGACTCTTCAGCTGGGGCGCTTGTCGAGCGCCGAGGATATCGTAGCAGTTCTTTCGAAGGGAGAGAACGTCGAGAAATGCGACGGTCCACACGTAGCACGCCTCCGCGACCACGGCGTATCCGGACGGCACGCCACTCCGGTGTGGACTGGTCCTCATCCGAGCCAGCTTTCGATGACGAGGGCGATCGAGATGTCTCGGGCGGGGGAATCCACTTGAAGTGTCGCTGAGCTTGGGTGACAGGCTGAGGCTGATAGGCATTCTACGGGCGGTGAGTAAAAGAAAGGATGATAGTACGCCAGTGGCTTACCTCAATTCCATCTTCCCAGTGATGATCGCGCTCTTTAATCCGAGCCATATCGCGATCGATCTGCGCCAGGATCGCTGCAGTGTGTTCCTTCGGACGAACAACTGCATCGTGGTGTGGTGTCGGAGACACAAGTTCACCATTGTTGTCGCGTGACGACTTGATCCTGAGCGGGAAACGACTGCACCATTCATGAATACACATACTCCTAGATAAGTTGCAACATGCAGACCTTTGTTCTGTTGGCTTGGGCTTCTTGACCACCCTCTCTTTGTCGTACAATAACTCGTCGTCTTCTTTGGGATTGAGTAAGGAAGGAAACTTCCGCTTGAGGTAAGCATAGTCCCCGCGCTTCTCCCAGACATCTTGCGCTTGCTGCGCCACTTCTCGCTTCAGTTGCTCGCGCTTGAGAACGCCGTTGACTAGCTCGGCTGCAGTGGCTAGCTCTTGCTTCAATCGTAAAAGCTTTTCTGAAGAGGAGGCCTGTGAAGCACGAGTCTTGCGCATTGCCTTGACATCACGTCGCCTGAAGCAGATATAGGACTCATTTTTGACATCTGACTCGTCATACTAGGGAAATGTCAGAAAAAGAGGGGACATGAAAGTAACTCGAACTCACGTTAAGGGTGGGAATGATTCGGTGGCCGCCTCGTTCAACTCGACGTTCCTTCCAGTAAGGATACACCACCTTTGCGAAACGAAGTAACTGTAATGGTTGGGGAATGGATGACGGGACTGTGAATGCAGCAAACGTGTCGGGAGTAAGCATGTTGGAGAATGTTTCCTGGTAGTCGGAAAATGGTGGGAAGGGAGAGCCCTGTTCAAGACCCTGCGACAGGATGTTAGTTTTGCAAGTCCGACAGGGAGTAGAGAATAACGTACGTGGTGCAAAAACTCTGTCTTCTCATGTGTCACTTTTTCGAAGAGTCCCATTACAAGTTCGAAATCATCCTCGGAAATGGCAACAGGCTGTGCGACGTCAGGTTCCTTGCCCTTCGCTTTTGCACTACGCTGCGAAGTCCTTGTTGTTGTGCCGGACGTCGAGACGGCGCCTTGCGCCGATGTTCCCTCACCGCGGGCCTCCTCGTTATTCTTGTCGAGCCACTCTTTGTCACGTTCATCCATGAAGTACGTGAAGCCATTGGCGAGAGCACCCTGAGTGGTCTCTTCAATTGTCTCGGACGTTTTGACGTATGAAACTGGTTCACGCCATCGGTCGCGTGGGTAAAGGGACTCATAGTCGTCCACAAGGCCGGCACTGTCCGGGATTGGGATGTATGCATCCGGTTGTTTGGTAGTTGTTTTATCACTGGGACCGCGGGTGGACCGTGTAGATGCATGGCGTTGAGAGGCAGCTGATAGCACAGCCTGAAGGTGGTGTTCCTATAAAAGGGAAATTAGTCAGCATTCCGCGGGACGAAATTCTCACGGTAGGAGCCAATGAGAGCGCGCCACAAGGTGCCTTTCAACAAGAGGGGCCCAAGGATACGATGGAAAAGAAAATGGGAGCTCACATTGGCATCCTCTGCATCAACACCAGCGGTAGATACAATCCGAGCCTTCTCCTCGTCCTCATCAAATGCCAGGGAGTCCGCATCGAGGTTACCCTGGACGATGTGGAGTCGGGTCTTATTTGTGACACGGTTGCGGTTGCGAAGGGTAGAGGGGCCGGGGTTGTGTGCGCGGGGCATATCATGGAGAAAAAGAACGGGGACGATGCAGGATAAATTAGGGCGGGGGGTTCTCTATGCAGGATGTGTCGGCTTTCGTTCTCTTTGGCGGGCCACGGCGCTGCGGGGGAAAGAACCGGGCGTGGGAAGTTGCTCCGATGTCTCGGCCCGAAAAGCAAAAAAGCTGGCCGCCCAGTGTTGTTTGGTTGTGTGGATGCCGCCCTTGTGGCGCTTGCGCTTACCTTTTGGTAACCACGTAAACTGGTCTACTATACTAATTATTATTATTCTACGTCCCACACATCCCATATTTCGATTTAACTTGCGGCTCGAGCACCGAGCTAATGGGGGAATAGTAAATTGGTTGAAGCCAGCTCATGATCGACGTCTGCCCGTTCAACCTCACCTTGAATGGATCAACGGCGACTAGAACCCTGGCAGAGCAACCGAATAAAGGTGAATGCGGACGGTAGACAAAATGGACGCTCACGAGTAGTGAATCAACAGCTGGATGGCATGGTATGGATCCTACGTGGAATAGTTCGGCTTCAGAAAAACCGGACAATCATAAACTTATGGGCAATTGGTGGTCACCTATTTACGTTAACTTCGTGAATCTAGAGCTGGAAACAGCTGCACTACGAAAGGACGAAAGGGATATCGGATCTATCCAGTCATTCGAAAGAGACATAAATATATGCGTCTGATATACCATCAGAATTACTCGAGACGTACCACTTCCTTCCCCATCCTCCCCACCAGACCTGGTGTCCGGTTCACGCCCAATCATGAATTGTCTGATGCATTGCCGGTCACGAATGTAGCTTCATTGAAGGAAGGACCAAAAAGATTTTGAGATGCCCGGATGTCCATCAGCGATTCAAATCGTAGGGATGCTGTGGATTGTCGGTGAATTGTGGGTATGCCACGCGCACACACGTAGGCTACCTGCTTACTATGTGCATATAGCCAACTCGGATCCCAGGTCGTCGCACAGTATCGCAATGCACCGCAACGAGGTCGACTACGGGCCCTCAAATGAAACACAACGGGGACTGCTGGCTCGCACATCTTGGTCGTCCCGTTGCAACGAGGCGTTGAAAACACATGGCGAGGGGTCCGGTGGAGATCGTTCTAGAGACACCCTGTCTGTGGATAGTATTAGCATATAGTCGAACTCCGTTTGAGCTCAAAAAAGAGGGTGGAGACTAGATAACAAACAGTGAGGGCACGATACGCACATTGCAGAGGGGATGGAGGGATGGGGTGAGGGTTATAGGCATCATACCGACGCTTGAAGCATTCCTACCGAAGTCAAGCACATTGAAGAGGAAGAATCTAAGTAAGGGAAACGGATTCATGGAAGTAGAGTTCGCAGGTGTGCCCTCATTTTCTCCGACCCGATTCCTCCATCTGGCACCCCATCCGGAATCCGTGCGTCACACAGTGAACCACTGGTCTACACGTGAATGCATCAAGTACCATGAGATGTGAGAGCCATGACAGAGTACAGATGTTGATGCGCGGGGTTTGGAGGGAAGGAGAAGGTTTGGGACAGTGGGGGATGGTGAAACGAGACAAAGACGAGGAGGGGGGTGACATACTGTCGCACGGTACCTTCACAAGCGCTCGGTATCCTATTGGCTGTTCAGCGCTCAGAGCTATCATAATCTAATCTAATCTACACCTCTACACCTAAAGAATTGATTTTGTTCCTCCTTCTAACTTACACAATAAAGCTCCTTGAATTTGTCGTGTTGAATTACAAATTCTTTAATCTCTACGTCTACTTATGGGGTAACACTCCGAGTTACGAGGATTTTGTACAAGCCAAGTTCAAGCCAGGGATGACGGTATCATCCCACCATCACAAGTTACAATCTGCAGATCAGTAAGATGGTGAATTTCCAAGACTAAGAATTGAGCGTGAAAGACAAAACCTTGTTTGTCATGTATGAGTTTGTCACCAGCAGCTCAACTACTTGGGCGATTTCCTCAGGCTGGCCGAAGCGACCAACAGGAACAAGATCCTATTGTGACATTAAAACGCGAAAAGACCAACTCCATTGAAGAGACTGGCTGTACGTACACGGTGCGCGGGGGTCGGATTGTTAAACATAACTGTGTTGGCGACTAGTGCCGGAGCAACGGCGTTGCAGGTCTGGCATGGTAGGCAGATTGAACAAAGGAAATGTCAAGAATGGCAATACAGTACTCACAATCCCTTTTTTACTGTATTCTCTCGCGATCCAGTGCATGATGCCGTGTATCGCAGCTTTCGAGGAGGAATAATGAGGTCCAAGAACACCCCCAGTGGCTGTGAGTCAAGTCAACAATCCCAAGTGGGAACTTGCACGAACAATGAGCGTACTCGCCTGCAGCGATGCTAGAACAAAAAACGATCCTGCCATACCCTTCCTGTTCCATGTGGGGGACGCATAGTTGGGTCAACTGGGGGGGAACAGTAGCGGCTCTCACGTCAACACATCGATCATGGAAAGGAGGACCTTAATGCAGCCGCACCAGGAAAGCGCCACCTGCATTTACTCGCCAACACCGCTCAAACTCCTCCAGACTGACATCTTCTATCTTGGCTTTGCTACCGAGCATGGTCCCCGCCATGGCGGCGTTACTGTATAAGATGTCCGGATGTCCGAGCTCCTCGACGATCCGCTTGTGTAGGGCACGCACAGATTCAAAGTCGGCGAGATCTGCTTGGAACGCGGCAACGCGCACGCCCGTGGTGCGAAGTTCCTCGACCAGGGCCGCGGCTACATCGCTCTGTGAGAAATAGTGCAACGCAAGATGCACACCGCGTGAAGCAAAGAGACGAGCTGTCGCCTTTCCGATACCGCCCCTGTGTAATGATAGACACCGATAACGGCGATCTTCAGCGCAAGAGGGTAAAAGGAACGATGAATATCAGCCTCACGTCGCGCCGGTTATGAGGGCAAGTTTACCCTGGAGAGGTATTGGGGCGTATGTGCCGGCCAAAGAGTCAGACATCGATTGCGTTACTAGGTGTTATCCGCAAGGATCGGAATGGCGTCGCTGGTGATTAGCATCAGATTGGGATTGGTAATCCTAGAGAAAAGCGCGCAAGAAGCAGCACCATAAGGCCAAATGAGTCATACAGGCCCCGCAGAGGCTGGGTTAGGGCGTAATTTTGAGATATGAAGGGGGGACTCGGGCATAGAGTTGAGTTGAGTTCGGGTGGCTCGACGGGGAAAGGCACGAATAAATCACAAGCATTTTGTTTGTCATCAGTCAAGAGTCCGGGCGTCAAGGACAAGGTGTCAATATAATGTCAACCCAAGTCTTGTAAAACAAAGTATCGCACACATAATCCCCAATTGGCTTGGCACGCATTCCCATCAAAAGCGCTGAAAAATCCGACAAAAGGTGTACCCTTCCCCGAGAAACTGCCAGCAAGCCAAAACCATCCTTGGGTTTATCGCGGCCCAACCCCAATCCCACATAACTCAACGATGTTACACTACGACTTTCCTCTTGTTCCTTTCCTCTTCGCTACTGCTCTCTCCGTTAATGGTCTTCGCAAACGCTCCCTTTCTCCATCAGGCGCTGCAGCCGCCTTCCTCACCGGCATCTCCATGCTCTCCCTGCCACTCCGCACGCCAGGCATAGTCCTAATCACATTCTACCTCCTTGGCTCGAGTGCGACGAGAGCCGGCCAGCCACGAAAAGCTGCACTCGAGGATGGACACGATTTCGGTCAAGCAGGTTATCGCACGGCCGCGCAGGTGTTCTCCAACTCTGCCAGCGCACTTGTTGCGACACTGGCGTGGGGAGCGTTGCACGCTCCCGGGTTCCCCGGAGTGCGTGTTGCAGAGGCACTCTTTAGCGTACGTAGTATGCCGTACCGTAATGAGACCTGGTGTCCGCTCGACGCGGGTATAACGGATGGCTGGAGTCGGGCGCTACTGTTCGTTGTCCTAGGGTACGTTTGCTCTCTCCCCTATCATTCCCCCCTTCCAACACATATGATGTGAGCGATCACTCTTCTGATGC
The DNA here is from genome assembly GCA_003314055.1 of Lactifluus hygrophoroides. Lineage (NCBI taxonomy): Eukaryota > Fungi > Basidiomycota > Agaricomycetes > Russulales > Russulaceae > Lactifluus > Lactifluus hygrophoroides. Next base: position 14,888 of record QLPC01003761.1, on the reverse strand, counting down.
GTTTGTGTTGATGTAGGCACTTTGCGTGTTGCATGGGTGACACGCTCGCGTCGGAGCTTGGCATTCTATCAAGCACGCCTCCTATCCTCCTCACGACCCTGAAGCCCGTACCTCCAGGCACCAACGGTGCGCTGTCTCTTTTAGGAACGACGGCGTCTATCGGCGGCGGTATGGCGATGGGCTGGACCATGTGGGCTGCGTTATCTGTTGAAAACTCGGCGTGTCGTGATCAAACTGGCGATCTATTCCTGCTTCTGCTTGGCTGGGGGGCAGTTGCAGGCGGTCTGGGATCCCTCGTACGTGCTCGGTTTTTTGATCGGCGGAGGTGTTTGGAGCGAGATGCGCTGACACTATTTCGGTTTGGGTCCATAATAGCTTGATTCGCTTCTCGGTGCTACATTGCAGCGAACACAATACTCAAATACGAGCAAACGTATATTGACTGACGTGTCAACAGTACCACAAGATGAGTCCGATATCAAAGTCGTGAGTGGTCTCGACGTGCTCTCGAATAATAACGTACGCACATCGGCAATGTTTCTTGTTCTGTTCATTGAGCTTAATTCTATTTGTGACGTATACCAGGTTAATCTTATCTCTTCAACTTTGACCGCTCTGGCGCTCGGCTGTTTTGCCTGAGTGTTGGGCAACAAATCTGGTGTTCTGTCTACTTAGCTTATGATTGTTTGTCTTATCCCGAATAGGGACAAGAAGACACCCGAGCAACGCTGTGTCTGTATATTTCTGAGAAAATTCACCTGCCTTGTATGACTACGCCTTCACCGCATCTACCGATTTCTTGATCACCGTCTCATTTACGGCAAACTGGCTTTGCGGCACGTAGCATGCCTCCAAAACGCGCGCGCTGATATTTGGTGATACATCGTTTTGTCTGACTGATGAGGCCTTTTTCCCCGTGAGAATACGGTGTTGAATATGCGTCGTCTTAGCTCATGTTCATAGTCGCTATTAGTGATAAATAGAGTGTACAGTACAGTACAGTACAGTACCACCGACCTCGCCTGACAAGTGACGACCAGTCATCTATTATGTGCCTGGCAATCCACGTCATGTGATTTTCCTTGGACCACGTGACTTCCTGCCAAGACTCGCGTAACTTAATTTTAATGCGGACGCCGTGTCTTGTCTTGGCGACAATCGCACGGGTGTTGTTGACGCGGAGTGCAACTTCCAGTTCTAGACCGCCTCTTACACGGAGGCTGCACACGAGGCCCCCTGCAAGCGAACCATGCAGCAGCCCTTACACGCCCTCGAAAAGGGCGCAATCATGCAATCAACCACTTTTGGGTCAGTTCACTACCCGTCTGTCACTTTCTTATACCGGACAAAGACAGCTCCGTATAGCGTCAAGGCACGGATCTGACACGGAAAGAAAAGGACGTGCCAGGGTTGGCCCAAACACCGCCCATCCCCTTCGTCTCTTCCCAACCATCGTATACCGCCCTAACTGCTTCAACCACACCGCTTACTTAGCGTTTCTAGCTCTCTTGTGCCCCACAACACCTTTTTGAGCCACGACCTCAGTTCGACAAGTCCCTTAGCGATTATCAGAACTTATGGCCTCCCCGGACAAGGAATCACTTCCACCGCACAATGGTGTCATTAACCCACCCCGCAGCTTCTGGCATCGATTCTCGGGAAAGGGTAGACAGTGGGTCAGCTGGAAACAGAGTGTACATGCTATAATCCTCTCATCGTGTCAGTTGTCCTTCCATTTTCCCCCCGTCTTCGGCCCCGAATTTCCTGTCGTGGTTCATGCTCACGCACACACGTGAAATACTCATTTACTTTCCTGTGATATAGGGCTGAATGCTTTGATCCTATGCATTCCCTTTGCATGGGCGTCTCACTTCAAAGAATGGACGCATGGGCTCACTTTTGCACGTATGTCATCGCAATGGTTCTCTTTTGTCCTCTTCTTATGTTTTCTTCTATCATAGTCTGTTTTCTCTCAATCATGTCGCTCGAAAAAATTCTCGATTGGGCCGGAGAGCAACTTGCAATGTACTGCGGAGAGGATTTGGGCGATCTCATTGTAATCACGCTCAACAAGTACGTTATATTACTGTTATATTCAACTTAGCAGTGCATAATTCGAACTTATTAACTCTCGCCCATCAGCATCGTCGAAGCAACCCTTGCGATTATCCTCCTTGTTCGCTGCGAGTATGTGATTTAAATGAGCTACGGTCATGCGTGCAGTAGGTCCTAACTGACTTACGCAGACTCAAACTTCTTCAGTCCACAATTGCTGGTGGGTGTTCCACGTTAAGGCCATATAACTCTTCCAATCCCTGGACATCACAGGCGTCGTCCTTCTTCACCTCCTTCTCATACCCGGATCTACATTCCTTACTGGTGGCGCTAGAATACGAGAGCAGCAGTTACACCCTGAACGCTCTCAATTGAACCTTAGTCTTCTCACTGTCGGGTGTGTCGCACTTTTCCTCGTTCCTCGTTGTGGTGAAGGGGGATGCTCAATCCTGGATAGTGTCTTGTCGTTGACCATTCCCACCGCCTTTTTTGCTTCCGTTGACTCTAGCAATGCCAATGGCGAAGGGGGGATCACGGGCCCGTCCGATAACCTTCGACACGATATGCTCCGCATGAGTCGTGGCTTTGCTGTCATCCTCCTTATCATGTGCGCTCACTCAATTGGGTTGTGGCACGCCTCACCTTGACCATGCAACATATAATCTGCAGCTATATCTGCTCGCGCTTCTACGTGCACAACCCTCCTCCGGCGGATATCACAGCGCCCAAAGTCGAGATCATTCAACAAGAACCACGGAAGAGATCTAGGGCAGACAGCGAGCCTGAGGTGAATCCCTGGGCATGTCTCCTCTTACTCGCGATCACCGTTGCGCTTATGGGTGTCACGGCCGAGTTTGTGCGTGTCTTTGCACTTCCCCGTCCGAAAAGCTGATGCAAATTTCTGCCTGCAGCTTGTTGACAGCATAGAATTCGTGCGCCACCAAGCCAATATCAAAGAAGAGTGCGCTTCCTGCTTTCTCTTTCACTTCACGTTTTATATGCTTACAGTGGGCAATCCCTTTCTTTGTAGGTGGTTCGGCATCGTCCTCCTTCCGATGGTATCCTTCTCCGCAGATGGGGCTGTTGCCATAGTGTTTTTTATTCGTTCGGCCCTACGGAACGTCTTCGATAAGCCCTTACCACCAGACACCATCGCCGAGGGCCGTGCGATCGACCTGAGCATACAATTCCTGCTGTTCTGGATGCCTTTTGTCACGCTCTTGGGCTGGTGGCTAAACAAACCAATGTCGCTGCTCTTTGGTAAAAGCTCTCCCTCGTTTGTGCGTTGACTTTGATGATGAATCTTGAACGCGAAACCGTACAGATCTTTTTGAAGTCACGCTCCTCATCGGCGCTTGCTTCATCGTCAATTACGTCACAGCAGACGCGAAAACGAACTGGGCCGAAGGCTTCATCCTCGTCTCGTTCTACACTATGATTGTGCGTAAAGCCCACACTTTCCTTCCGTCGATATCTTTACTGATTGATCTTCGTGAACGTGTATTAAAAAAATTTATGTAGGGTCTCTCGGCGTGGTATTACACCGGACAACCGGAAATACGCTTCATGAATGCGTGCGAGAGCGTCGCGACGGCGATCGCGAACGGTGTGGGCCCGGAACAATGAGTGAGCTCCCTCCACCTCTCTCTTCTCTCTGCATCTTTCGTCTTGCTCGCAATTGCGCCTCCAGCGCCGTGTTGGCGCTGTCATGGCGATGCTTTTTGAAAACTTGCGTGATGTCCCTCCGAGTCTGTCCAATGCATACACTCTGTGACGTCGTACGTTGATCTTGCTCACATGTCTTGTCACGATGCTCCTTAGGACTTTTGTGTTCTTGTATCTGTCGCCAAGCGTTCGTGTACAGTATTTATCTCACTGACACCTATTACCTGTCACGTACATATGATTACGCGCAACGATCTTTTCATGGACCAACACAATCTCGGTATTGAAACCACATAAGTTCTAACATTATATAAATTGTTTGCTTTTCACATCCGCAGCAGCCCAATGAGCAGGTCCCATGATACCTGCCGACTGAGTGCCTCCCCCGCACGTGGCACAGGCCCCGTGAGCGCGCAATGCGCACCTCCATCTCCGCATTCATTCCTTGCCCTTCCGGACCCGGAGGACGCGTATTCCCCAGAGCAGCGCGCACAGCGTCATGTGTCAGTGGTGCGCCGAACGTCGCGCTTAGGCGGGCACCAGGACGTGAGAAGTAAGTCCACGTGCCTGGTGGCCTCCGGTATAATCCTGTCGGATCTTGTTATGAGAGTGGATGTATGGAGAAGAAATAGGTGGCAAGAGTGTTGGGAGCAGATGGATGTACCGCCGGTGATCCATATAAGGATTATCGTGAGAGGACGAGGTCTCTCCATCAGTGATTGGGAATCATCTGAATGTTCATATTGTGGCTCGCTGAAGAAATGGGCGGGAAGAGCAGAGAGAGAAACATACAGGTCCTCATTTGAAGCGTTGCAGTTCGCGCTATTCTCCGTCTTCGGATCCGTTTTGTATGTATGCAGTTGGCAGACTTTGCCTCTTAGGCCCTCACCGGCCTCACCAATTGAGATTTGGAACGAACCCAATCAAGCGTCCGCGCGCAGCCTTTTTTCCATCATAACATCAACAGCAGGTTGGGTGTACTATATACCAGCACCGTGAAACCTGTCGCTGCCGGGAAAAGCAGAAAATGTGTTTCCACATGAGCGTTGAATGAGGAGGCAGACGGTCGGGACGAGAGGAGGGGAAAGGAGAATGGCGCTTGTAAAAAGCCACTCTCCATACGGGTTCACGAAAATTATTTCCGACACGGAGAGGATCCAGCGTGCGAAGTGGAAGTGTAGATATGTCCGCGTGGAGAGGATCTTCCCATGTGCCAGTGAGAGGATCGTTGGGCCCGGAAACAATAAGGATTGAACTGGGGCCAGCCAGCAGACAAAGAGCATGGTGGAATTAGAGTACTGTACATAGAAACGATTAGAGACCTCTGGGTGTGAAGTACCTTTAGCATTAGCAGCTTAGCTCAGTTCTGGAGGAATGGTCTCACCTGTGACCACGCGCTGCTCACTCGGTCGTTCAGCGCTTCGAGAACAGAGTCCTGAGTGAAGATGTTATCATGCTTTGCCGATGCCATTGAACTCAATCGAAGCGACTGTTATTGCGGAGAGGATCTAGTAACACTAGCAGTAGTAGTGAGCTATGCCTTGACTAGCGAATATTTCATCGCGTCTGTGGTAATTCTGAATCCTCGCGGACGAAGAGAAAGAGATATTAGACCCCGAGAGGAGAAATCAGGCATCAGAATTGGAAGGTGAGACTCAAGGCAGTGAGGTTGCACTAGTCGTTTATGTATCGGGTTTTGTCAGTAGCCGAGCCGAGCACGTTACGGTCTTCCGTTTTATCGGGCGAGACGCGAGCACGGCGGCCACTACCATTAGTACCGTGACGTGGCAAACTGTTTTTGACTTAGCCTTTTAGGCCCCATTCGGTAGTATTGGTCTGGTTGGTTTGGTTTGGTTATGTAGCGTATTTGTCAGAAGGAACCAGAACCAACACCTCATCGGCCAATATGAAATTGGCTTGATGTGTCTCGTTGGCTGTAGTCATGTCTAGATACACAGATACACCAATATGATACCATTTCATGGCTCGCTCTCACTCAGCTAGGATTGAAGCTACACATTGAAATGACTACAAAATGAAACAACAACACTTGGCAGCTATCCTTGTTCTTGCAGTTGGTACTTCAGCTCTTGCAATCTATCCTGAACTTTTTCATAAACCCGAGAATGCATCAAGGCTGATGGGGCAAGAGTGGATGGAAGAACTTTATTCGGGTATCCTCAACGGTTTCGTCAAAACCTTGGTATGAATAAACATGTGTTTTGCCACCTTGTATCAGAGCTAGTAACACAAAGAGTCAGAAGAGTAGTATCTCATAGCAAAGTGCCCATGAATATTTATTCTATTTGTGATGGAATTTATAGGAATGCAATGGATGGAAACCAGCCCATGACAAACCAGACCCTTGCCGAACACAGGTTTTTCGTCAGCTCCAGCTTGTCTTGAACTAAACCAATGATAAATCCGCTGGTTGTCAATCTCATTGAATTTGGCGGGGGAATGTGTAACCAAACCAAGCAACCCAATACTACCGAACAGGGCCTTACTTTCACCGTGCAGAGGGCAGATCGGACAATTGCATAATGGCCAACCTTTACAGAAGAGATATTCGCTACAGGAGGAACGTATGACTACTAACGCGACATGGGTCTTATCATCGTCTTCTACATCGAAGCACTGGCACCGACTCCCTATTGAGCAGTGAAACGCCGCCATATCTCTCATAGGATTAATTCTAGCACTACCCTAATAGTAGCAGCGTCCACGGCATTCAAGGTGGGGTGACGTCCTAAATTTGGGGGATGCTGACAGGACTAGGCTGTTGTGCCCAAGCCGCCTTCACAGGTATTTAAATGCGATCGTCTCTTGTTTCTTACCTTCGCCCGTCATCTAGGCCTGGGTTTCCCATACAGAAAACACCTGCTTAAGTCTCTTAGAACACGGTTATCCATCATGCTCCTCAATCTTCCCGATCCTGCGCTCCGTCAGCCATTGACGTTTGGCGCTATATCCTCCCTGTATATCAGCTTCTATGTAATGGCAGTGCTCGCTATCCTCCCAAACACCTTTATTTTCAGGCTTTCGCTACTACCATTCATTGTCAGGCAGGCCTGGGTGTGTGCCACAGCGTTGAGTCCCGCAACGGCAATGGCCGATTTCTTCGATCTTCCAAGCGCTGATCGGCTCGGAGCTAGAGATGGTTCGCATATGGTGAAATCTCTGTTCTTCCTGGTATCTGTTGATGACCATTTGCTGAAACCTAGATATAGATTTTAATGTTCGTTACAGCACTCAAGGCGATTGAATGGACGTTCATCAAGAGACCGTTAAGGAGGTACGAGCTACGGACGGATCAAGATACACCCGTCGAACGGCCGTTATCTGTCTCAAATGTCCTGATCGACGCCTTTGATCTCCTCTGCAATCAGCGTGGAATCGGATGGTCTTGGTCATCCAATCCGTTCCCCGGCAAGGACACCCCAGTGGATTCATTAGCCTTGGTTTTGGTTAAAGCGCTCTTGAAACTCACCTTCGTTGATGCCATACTCCATGTAATGTACCTACTCTGTCCCTCCCTTGACAACCCTAAGGGTGGCAGTATCTTCGACCCAAACCTTAGCCTTCTTCCTCGCACTGCCGTGGCTATTTTATGCACCATTTGTTTGGGTGCATGGGCTTACGCAATTATCGGCTCGCAGTATGATATTGCGACGCTGGTCGGGCGAGGTCTCCTCAGGCAGCCAGCTTCACTGTGGCCACCTTTTCTTCATCACCCTTGGAAGGCCACATCGCTGCAAGAGTACTGGGGCGTCCGTTGGCACCAATTTTTCCGGCAAGTTTTTATCGTTTGTGGGGCACGTCCTGGTGGAAGACTCTTAGGAAGGCGTGGTGCGCTCATGGGCGGATTTGCCGTATCCGCTCTCATGCACCATCTCTTCATGTGGGGGTTCGGGAGGGGGACGGAATTCATCGGCGGGGGTTTCTTCCTTCTCATGGGCGTCGGCGCCATTATGGAGTTTGAATTTACACGGGCGACAGGGTTGCAGGTGCAAGGATGGATTGGCCAGGCGTGGACCATGGTATGGGTGCATGGATGGGGAATATTCTTGCTAGATTCATGGGCTCGACGCGGAATGCTTGTAAATGACCTTTCCTCAGAACAGTTTCGACTTGGAAAGACGCTCGTTGATGGTACCATTTCTCTGTCGAGCACCTACCTTACGAAGTAATCATTCTTCCTGGTCCGTCTACTAGTACCCTTAAGGCTAATAAAGCTAGCTGGGTCGTGTATGCCTTCTATCGCTACATTACCTCCATTCAAGTGTGGTTTTGGTATGTGGTATATACAGTATGCTGTCTCTTACAAACGTAGGTTTTTGATCTTCCATCACTTTAAGCTCAAGCCAAAAATTTATACTAGGAACATTGCCAGGTAGGGACAGATAGTACATAATTGCTTTCGGTAACTTGCTGTACTGTACATCTGATAAAAAATACTAAAAACCTTTTAACTATATACTACACCTTCATCGGGAGAGACGAGAGAGGATGGACTAGCTCGAGGAGTTCCGAGTAGAACTATGTATCTTCGGGAACGCAATGAATGCCGAAAGTCGAACGTCGAACAACCGAGCGGTTTCAATTGCAACTTTGAACTCGCGACGTACATAACGTAACTGTTTGAGTGATGATCAATGATCGATGATTCGGTCATACACGTTAGATATTTGGTCCATGTCAGTGAAAATGAAAAGCGGTGCGATGTGGATATATGCTAGTGAGATGCTTACTCACAAAACATGAAAAAGCTGTGGGTCTGGATGAAGACCAAGCATAGTCTGTCATTGTATTACTACGCAAGGGCGAAAGGTAAAAAGATAGGCATGTCACATTAGGAGATACCGTAACTTATATCATCTTAGCTTCCAGGGAAAATTAACGGGGTTGAACAAAAGTAGTTTAGTTGGTCGATAGAGAGATAACAATATCAACGATCATCTTCCCAGGTCGAAGCTGTGTCAAGAAAAGCTCATGTTTGAGCATCCCGTGTCGAGCCCATCCATCGAGCACGAATATGCCCCACACATGCATCCATAGCATGGTCCATAACCAGCCAATCCATCCTTTCACCTGCAACCCTGTTGCTCGTGTGAATTCATACTCCATAACGGCGCCGACGCCGATGAGAAGGAAGGGACCCCCAGTGGCGATGAATTCCGTCCGATTACCCACCCCCCACGGTAGAATATAATGCAGAATAGCAGATACGGTGAATCCGCCCATGAGTGCGCCACACCTTCCCAAGAGTCTTCCACCAGGACGTGCCCCAAAAACGACGAAAATTTGCCGGAAAATCTGGTGCCAACGGACACCCCAGAATTCTTGGAGCGAGGTAGCCTTCCAGGGTCGATGAAAAAGTCGTGGCCACTGTGAAGCCGGCTGCCTGAGGACAATTCGCCCGATCAACGCCGCAATATGATATCGCGAGTCGATAAACGCGTACGCCCAGGCGATAAAACAAATGCCGGATAAGGACGCCACGGCAGTGCGGGGTAAAAGGCTAAGGTCTGGGTCGAAGATACTGCCACCCTTATGATTGTCAACGGAAGGACAGAGTCGGTGCACAATATGTAGCGAGGCGTCAGCGATTATGAACTTGAAGAGCAGTTTAACCCCAATCGAGGCTATCGAATCCACTGGAGTGCTCTTGTGGGGGAATGGGTTGTATGACCAGGACCATCCGATTCCGCGCTGATTGCAAAAGAGATCAAAGGCGTCGAGAAGGACGTTTGAGAAGGATAATGGTCGTTTGACAGGTGTATCTTGATCCTTCTGTAGTTCGTACCTTCTCAATGGACTCTTGACGAATGTCCATTCAACCGCCCTGAGTATGATGATGAACATGAAAGCCTTTACCTGGGTTTCAGAAAATGACCATGGAGGGTAGCAAAAAAGAGAGATCTCACCGCATGAATACTATCCTTTGGAACTCCAAGGGGCCATGTCAATCCCGCCTCGGCACTTAATCCTGTGGCACATGTCCAGGCTTGCCATACAATGAATGGCAATAGCGAAAGCCTGAAAATGAAGGTCTTTGGGAGGATAGCGAGCATTGCCATCACATAGTAGCTGAGATATAGGGGGAAGATAGCAGAGAACGTCAACGGCTGACGGAGAGCAAGGCTAGGAAGCATGAAGGGCGACAGTGAGCTGATACCGCTAGGTTAGGCTTTGCCTGTGTGGGAGGCGTAATTGACGATGCAAGAAAAGAGAAAATCACATTTATATACGGTTTGGACACGATATTTCAATCTTGTTAGCACTGCCCAAGATTTCAGGACGGGATGGCGGCATTGGACGAAACATGTCGGAAAAAAGGTCGGAGCGTGTTCATGTTGCCGACTTATGGCCTTGGGCCTTGTAACGTGTCTTGAATCGGTATTCCAATGTTGCTCCGGATGGCCTTATATTTCCGATGTCCGGATGTGTCGAGGGTCCACGCGTCCACGTGTCAAATGGGGGGTAGATCCGCGCGCGGGTGGGATTCCCCATGTAGGATGGAGATCGACCGTAGAAAGAGCAACGTTTGAACTAAGTGCATGTCAGGCAAACAGCAGTGTAGCAATTAGGCAATGATTACAGCCGTCGAGACTGTTACGCACAGAGCACTCGGCCTTGCCAAAATGGTCTCATTCCTGAAAATGGAAAGCTGGGTGCTGTTTTGGTGTGGTGAACACTACTTAATGAATTGAAAGCTGACGATAAGTAGGGGCGGAGAAGCTGTGTAGTTGCGTCATTTCCCGACGGTCTCTGTCTGTTTGTCATCCAAACAGAGGCGCCCAGCTTTCCATTTTCAGAGGCGCACGACACGCAGAATTGAAACCCTACTTGAAACCCTACAATTATGCAAACTGCTGTAGTCGTCTTAATATAGGGTCTCAAGGATCCTGAGAATTTTCCATAAGCGGAGAGTGGTCATCGCGCCCACGTGAAATTCCGTTTTTTTTCGTTGTTCAATTTACATGTGTTGTGCAGTTGCGGACATTGTATTAATTACATCAATCATATCTTATCTACTGCCTAAAATGGTCTCGTGACTTTGACTTATGATAGTTGACGTGGTTGCCTTGTACCTTGTACAGTACAGTACAGTACAACAACTGCTTATTCGAACTGGCGTTTTTGATTGCCGTTTTACAAAGGGGGGGTGGGGCACCGTTACGGTGACCCTAGGCCGAAAAGATATTCGCCACAGGAACATATTACTGGTATCGCTCTATTGGCTTTACTAGTCTGTATTGTCTTCCTTGTATCGAATACAGTAACAGCAACCTTCAATGAGCCTGAGACTCACCTCATCTCGCTTAGGCTCCATTAAGGAGAGCTTACATAAGATGTATGAAGGTTATCACGGCTTTTGCCTCTACGTGATGAGAAATCGGCAGGTTCATTTTCAAGTGCGGTCAAGATCCCCAAAAGTGCCATGTCACAAACTGTGGGGCACCTGCTTGTGGAGGCTAAACAACGTGACTTGGACATAGAGAACTATCATTCTAAGAAAGATTGTTGACCAGTTTATCATCACACGAAAGGCAGAGACCGTGATCGCATGATCCCTTCCATGGGTAATTAGTCTGCTTACGTAGGCATACCCTATGGCTAAGTCGGAGGCGGGCGCCTTTGTTTGTAGTAAACACCTGAAAATGGAAAGCTGGGCGCTGGCTGAATGCTGACCAAGCGGCAGGGTTCGCTTCGATATAAGGTTCAATTCCTTACTGGCAATATATATTCTTTTCCCCCAACACCATGGGGAATTTTCGCCATATACTGTACCTAAGGAACAGAAGCACCTTGTCTTGACAATTTCCCAGCAAGGTATGACTGCCCCTGAAATCAAACGATGGTCTCTGTTTGTCATCCAAACAAAGGCGCACTACACTGGTAATTGAAATCTAGACACTAGAATTACGCAAACAGCTGTCAAGATGAAAGACGTGTGTGCTGCTTGAGCACCATAAGGCTGGCGAAATTAGGAACCAGCACCCCCTTATGTAACTCCTAAACCCTAGGGTTACATTACGTAATCTGACAAATTTTTCGGACATGGAGATGCACTTTGGCCTACATAGACTGTAATGATAAATTTCTAATCAAAAGTACTATCTAAACTGTGTCTAATCCACCCTTTGCTTTTACAATCATCTCCGGAGGGAGGGTGCGATGGCTGTGGTAGTGTCGATTGGCCCAGACAGCCTGGGCACCTGAAAGCCCCTCCCCATACGTGTGAATGTAACGTGTGGAATGATTGGCATATCTACAGTCAAATGTAAGAAACTGAGCTAGATGGTAAAGTTGATAGAGCTTACCTTCGAATTTGTGGCAAAGGCACGCTATCAAGGCAAGCGATAATTTTCTTTTCCATTTCGCCGATGGTTGGCGCGCGACCAGCGATGCGAAAGCGATACTTTGCCGCGCCCCAATACTGCTTGATGAAGTTTAGTTCACAGTGGTATTTAGGATAGAAATCACATAAATGACCACGAGATTCAATCAGTTCTTGAAGCTCTGACTTCTGAGCAACAAAATCGGATTGATTGAACAGGAGGCGGCGGCAGCAACAATCAACGCGTCCGCCTGGGCACTTGAAGCCCCGACATTCAGCCCTAAGGCCTTTCTTGGGCCACAGGCCACGTTCGCGGATGACCTGTTCCATGCCCTTTTGCCACCTGGCCATGGAAGGATGATCGGCAGGGAAATAAAACGATTGAGGCTCCCCAGTCAGGGGGTTGACGCCATCGCGCATTCGTGTCGCACCATCGGGACATGGCTTTGGATCTGTTCGAAGATGTTAGTTAGCACATGTTACAGGACTCGGAACGAAAGGCCACGCACATTTGACCATGGTACGCGCGGTGAGTGCATCGGATGCACGTCTCTGATGACCTGGGGCGTTGTCGAAAATGAAAAGGCCTTGTGCGCTGCCCTGTGTTTTTGCCTCAAAAATATCGATCGTGTGCTTGACCTGTGCAAGCAAGTCTTCGCCCGAGAAATAACCCTCACGGTTTTTACCTGGCTTGAAGAAGATACGGGCTTCCCTTGAGCGATGTGAGGGAAACGATGAGCAAACAAAGTGTGGTGAACGCACTTGTCACCATGGCATAAACGCCCCCACTCAGCGGTCAAAAAGTCCGACACCATGATTGATTGCCCTTCACCTTTGGGCCTTGGTGTGGCAGCCTTGTCAGGGTGTGCCCATGAAATGTTCCGCTGGTCGTTTTGATAGAATATCGATTCATCATGTGTGACGAGAACAAGACGATCGGGAGCAGGGACGCCTTCGGGAAGTGAGCCGAGATTGCCCACGTTGTCAATGGGCTGAAATCGTTTCTCGTAGCCCTTCCATCGCTGAACGAACGCCTTGCGATATTCGACAACATCGTCCCGCTCGTGACCATCAATGTACATTCCCTTCTTTGTTGCAGCATAACGCCAATCGAGCTTTTTTAACCAGTTCTGTGCTGTTCGTACCGTGATGGTCAGCTTGTGAATCCCAAGACGCGCAAATCTTCCTTGGACTTCCGGACTTGCCACAATGTCAACAACATCTGTGGCCTTGAGAAATCCAGTTTTTGCCTTTGCCAAGATCTGGTCCTGGATTGATTGAGAGACATCCTCATCGGTAAGCACTGTCCATCGCGCGTTGCCATATCGGTGGAGAGGCAGTTGCTGGGTCTGCGCATAGGCCAAGATCCATTGTCGAAGGTTCCGTGCGTGCGTTGTTCCACGCCCCTGAGACTTGGCAACAGTTACTGATGCTGTTCTCCATGTGTAGTGAAGACTCGGATCCAGATACAGATTCAACACGCCCACCATCCCCACGACTCGCATGCGGAAAATCGTGTCAAGTGATTTATCCTTCGCCTTCGCAGAAAGTTCTATGCATGCCACACGAAGAACTGCGAGATTCTTCCACAATGGGAGGGCCCTATTTGGTGCATCCGAAGAGCTCACAGATTCCGAGCCAGGGCCATCTCCTGTGTACTCGGTGTTGTTGCTCTTGTCGTTCTCCTCGTCCGGTGTCATGTCAAATCTGCAGCGAGCGCCTCCCCTTTCTCCGCCTCCCCCTTCACCTCTGGCCACATTCTCCCCCTCCCCAATCTCGCTTTCGGAGGACTCTTCTTCCTCAGCAGGTTCGGTGTGGGGGGGAATAGTGGTGCCGAGTTTCCTTGCGCCGCGTCGCCTCTGCTGTTGGCCAGCATCGTTCCGATTCTCGTCTGAGTCCTCACTGGTGCTCTCCACCACATGGACAACCTGTACCGCTGTCGTCCTAGCATCCAAGGGAGGCAAGTGCCCAGGAATTCGGCCCTGTCTGTGCTTGGAAGTCTGGTGATGCATGCATCCTCCTGACTGGGGCTCTGCGCAGCCAGGACAACAATCCTGTGTGCGATCAGAGCTCTGGTCGAGGATGTTCATGTCATCCTGGCTGTCCATGTGCTCAGTTGGCTGATCCTGGGCATCTCGGTCGTCGTCGTCGTGAATCCGCGTCCATGCAACGTCCTGCGTCTCGCCTTCGGATTCTGAGGATTCCTCTTCTTCATGAACTTGGTGGGAGGCTTCCTTCTGCCTCTTGGATTTCTGCACCTCCAGGAAGTCAAAGACACCAAGAAACCCTTTCTTTGCCAGGTCAGAATGGAGCTTTTCGCGGCGGTACTGCGTCCTTGCTGAATCTCCTGTGTAGCGGCGCGGTGTCTTTCGCTTTCTCTGGGCCAACCTCTCCTTCTCTCTCTCTATTGCCTGTTGCTGTGCCTGCTGCAAAGCAGCACTGAATCGTTCAACTTCTGATTCTTCATGGGTGACAGGCTCATCTGGTTCATACAGCTCGAAATCATCATCCTCTTCAAGTTCTGAGTCACCAGCTGAGTCCACTGCCAGCAACTGATCATCACTATCAACCCCCCACATCTGGTGGTCAGTTTCGTGTGTGTCGTTGACGGCAGGAGGGCGCGTTAACGTCATTCCTGCCTTTTGTGTAAGTTCTGTCTTGATGCGGACATAAAGTGGCCATCACTCACCAATATTGGCAGCGTGTGACCGTTCTGCTTCCCAGGATCGCCGCGCAATCGCAGCGTTGAGGGCTCTTGTCACGGTAGCTTGCATCTCGTAGGCGATTCTTTTCTTCCCAGACACGTTGTAACCCTCGCATCCGG